>JAVSBS010012970.1:0-26146 GCA_033124195.1 Coracias cyanogaster | reverse complement strand
AGTTCCCTGTCCTTCTTGAACTGAGGGGCCCAGAACTGGACACAATATTCCAGATGCGGTCTCACCAGGGCAGAGTAGAGGAGGGAGGAGAACCTCTCTCGACCTACTAACGACACCCCTTCTAATACACCCCAGGATGCCATTGGCCTTCTTGGCCACAAGGGCGCATTGCTGGCTCATGGTCATCCTGCTGTCCAGCAGGACCCCCAGGTCCCTTTCCCCTACGCTGCTTTCCAACAGGTCAGTCCCCAGTCCATACTGGTACTTGATGTTGTTCTTTCCCAGATGCAAGACTCTGCACTTGGCCTTGTTGTTTTCATTAAATTTCTCCCTGCCCAACTCTCCAGCCTGTGGAGGTCACACTGAATGGCAGCACAGCCCATCTTTTAATTCTAGCCACAGTTTCTCATTCTGCACACTTTCTCCTCACCCTGTCTTTTCCTGTCCTCCCTCATGTGCCTTCTCCCTCATAACTCTCTTCTTTAAGGCCTGTGCTCAACAGCTTCAGCTTCTTGTATTCTAGTTAGGCAATTTGTTTCTCTCTGCAGGACTGCCTGAGCAGCAGCAAAGAACTGTCACCAAAACCCTGGAAGAGGCAGCACTATGCTTAGTCACCATTTCATCTCAGTCCTCCTCTAACTTGCAGATTACATGCAAAAATCTGCAGAATTACTGCACCGTGTCATTAGCTACAAGTAAGCTGGCCAACAGGAGTAGCTACAAGAAAACCCCATTTAGCCAAGACAGTCGTTTTGGTCTTCAGTTTGCCATGGAGGTCTTGATGCTCGGAATACGGGAAATCTCATTATAAAGCAGGGAATGACACCTCTCTGCCACCTCGTAGAGCTCCCGTTGCATATACCACAAGTGCAAGGTAACACTAAGCAGAGCCTTGGACCTTGCTTGTGTCATGTTCACTCACAGGCAATATGTCACGCAAGAAAGGAATTGGCAAAGCAGAAAAAGGCATCAGAGAGAAACCATTTCAAGGTTAAATAATTCATCCTGGTGTTGCCAAATGAGTCTAAATCAATGTAATGAGACTGGCACAAGCCTCCACTGTAGGTGTGTTTAACTTCTGCACTAATATTTTGGTTAATGAACATATTCCACCAAAGTTGTGTGTGTTCATGGTACAGTAGCCCGGCTAGATTGGTTCCCCTGACACTAGCAGAGGACACACACCACTGCCCCTTGGTTTAGGAAGGGTTCTAAAAGCTCCTACTTTCTGGGTCACTTTACCAAGGCTTGGATGGTACCTGACAGAATCACAATGCCTGTCCAAGCAATCCTTCTTTAGGCAAACTGAGAAACCAACCATCTCTTCAGCCAGGCCAGGCTGTAATGCAGATTTGACTGGTGCATGCTGTAGACATTAAACTATGCTCCTCTGACATTCAGAAAATGAGTTACCCGAGGCTTGTTAGCTTGCTTGTTTGTTGAACCTTCACTGTATGTCCAGCTGTTGACAAAGTCTGGGCTTCCAACTAGACTGGCTGCCCTAGAGCACCTGCTCTCCTGCCACTGGAGCTCTAACTAGGAGCCACAGAGATGCTGGACTGGTCCCTGGAGCAGAGACTGGCATTTGTTTCCCTGCCAGATTCCTTGCGGGGATTGATCTGAAGTTGAAGATGGTTTTGCTTGTATTCTGGTCACTCCAGAGAAAGCTGGGCTTTGGATCAATGTGGAATACATCACTGAATGGTCTATTATTCACTGAGTGCAGTGTGCGCTCGGAGACACAGCAGCCCTCAATAAAGATTCAATTCTGCCTCCAAGGATCAAAGCAGGAATGAACCAAGGGAACTACTTAACTCCTTTACATGATACCGAAATGAGTGGTTGCTTGTTTCAGGGCAATTCTTCACGGCAGTTTCAAATTGTGCGTTGCTCCTAATTAAATGGTCATCTACACAGCCACATCCCTTTAGCAGGTTGTGGAGATACCTCTAACTTAAAGTCTGTCCCCTCTGCACCGAGGCTTATACTTGGATTAGCACAACTCGTACATGCTGCTGTGTCCAGTTCATACATGGCCCTGAGGAGCACAGCAATGCCCGCAGCTCTACAGATGTGTTCCCACCCATAGTGTTGGGCTGGCTCTCTCGCAGAGCGTGCTGCAAAGGCATCCAAAGTGGCAATAATCAACAGCACAGGCCCAGGGAGGAGGGCATAGCTGGACCACATGAAGTCCTAACTTCCAGCCCCAACTCTGGGGAAGCTCCTTGAGAACGGGAAGAAAGTGAATGCTCTAGTTCGCTGCCAAATCCCTGCATTGACAGGCACTTCGAGCTGACAGTTGCCTGATAATTTTTATTTTTTTATTTCATAGTGGGATAGTTTATTGCAGGTTATAGAAGGCACTCAGAAGGAAATCCAGCCTTGGGAGATGTTTTTATAACTCTTTCCCAGGAAATCACAGTGATCAGCAATACTTTATCCTTAGTTTTGACCACTTGTTTGGGTGATTTGCATGTGTCTTTGTGTGGTTGTAGAGTTTTCAGGTGTTCTTTGATTGAAATGGTTGCATCTGTTCCTCCTATCTCTGCTGTTCTCATCCAGCATGCAGCTCGCTGTTCTAGCTCCCTGTTGGAGGACAGGATGCTGGGGAGGTGCTGGGGAAGGAGGCAGGGCTGGGGCCAGGCTGGAGGGGTGGGAAGTCATCATGGGCAGATGGGCAAGAGCGATATAGTGGGGAGTGGTGGTGGGAAGGGACTAGAAGAGGGAGCCAGTGCTTCAGGAAGCCAGAAGTAAAAGGGGCAGCTTGTAAAGCTTCTGTGAGACAGAAAGCAAGTCCTCATGAAGAAAGGGAACATTTGAGTGAGCACCTGCAGCCTCAGCCTCTGCTGAGAGTGCACCAGAGCAAAAACATCTGATGACAAAGAAGTCAGCAGGAAGGGCTGAAGTTCTGGCTGGCAGCAGATGAGGTTTATGCAAGACATTTCACTGCACCAATGAGTACATGCGTCTGGAATTTCAGCACAGTGAGAATCTATCATCTCCTCAGTCAAGTCCCTCCAGCCTTCCCAGCCCCAGAGCTGCTGCATGCAGTTGACTGGGGAGGATCAGCCAGAGGAGGCAGGTGATCAGCCACCTGAAGCAACAGGGGTGAGGGACTTTGTCCTCCCACACTCAGCACAGGGGCAGAAGAGATGCTGTTCAGCCTCTGACACATGCATTCCCGGGACAGCCACCACAGGCCTATGTCTGCTTTCCAATGGACCTGGGGCACTGAGATCCTGCCCAGAGGACAGGGTGTTATGTGGAGGTGTGTGGCCCTTAGGCAGGAGGTGATCCTGGGTCCTTCCAGTGGGCTAAGACGCCAGGACAGTGTCTGAGATCAGGTCTGGCCTAGGGAGCCTGCTCCTTCCTCTAACAGTAAAGAGGTGGAGGAGGGACCCCTCCAGTGCCCCAAAGACTCAGATTATGAGTGAGGAGCAGGGACCAGGGACTGTTCCCAGCACCCAGCAACCCTCCTACCATTGCCAGAGAGTGGCCTTTCGGAGTGGTTGCCGTGCCTGATGCTGGGCTTCAGCATCCCCTTCAAGCCCACCCCAGCACCAATCGCCGCCAGGGCTTGTGAAGTGGGGGAATTGCAGGAGATGAGGCTGCTTAATTACAGAGCAGCCCTGGAAACCAGCAGCAGCAGCAGCATTGTGGCCAGGAGGGGAGGCAGCAGGGCTGTAAATAGAAATTGCGGAGGCAGCCACGGGGAACAGAGTGAGGGAGGCTTCTGTGCCTGCATCACTCCGTCTCCCTCCCTTCTCCTCAGCTTCTTTCACCTTTCTCAGCCACACTGGCTCCCAGCACAAACCAGCATGTGACAAGCAGCCCCAGAATGTGGCCGGGAGGCAGCAGCTCCAGAGGCAGAACAGCTGCTCTGGGTGGAGAGGTGGGTGTGCATGGCCTTCTCCATCAGGCGCCACCTCCCATGGAAATGCATGAGGGTCAAAAAGGCCTCTCTGGCCAGCAAGGAGACCAAGACAAGATGGACGCAGGGCCAAATTGTCCTGTCTACCACCCCCTAAGAAGAGAGTGTGGGGTGCCAGATGTCTGAGCCCTCATCCCACTGGGGTCTTCCCAGGGTGAAGTCCCTCTCATCCCACTCTGGTATCTCCATTACAGCCTCTTCCACAGTAACAAGAGCTCTGCTTTCAGTATTTTGCAAAGGTTTATTTAAAAATGTTGAAACTAACATCCCACAAGAATTGAATATTTCACCACAAGAAGAAGAGAAATCCTACAAAAATATATATCACAGCACACAAGGGCAGGGGAGGGGGAAGAGTGAGGCTGAGCAGGGAAGCGGGAGGGAGGATGGAGGGAGGATGGGAGCTGCAGCAGAACAAGACTGAGTGGCAAAGAGAGAACAAGAGAGGAGTGGGGAGAGCGAAACAGCAGGAGGGGAGAGGTAACTGGGAGGAAAACCATGGTACAGGACAGGAGTGGGAAGTGGGAAAACAGCAGGAGAGGGAAAACAACAGGAAAAAAGGAGTACAGAGCCAGCAGTCAGTGAAGGAAGGGGCACCCCCCTCTATGGTCTTGCCAAGGTAGGGCCAGGTCTACAGTGAAACATCAAGGGGGGTGCAACTGGGGAACTGGAGTTTGGCTCAGGGCTTTTGTGCTGCAGGACTCGTCTCTAAGGCTGTGCCATAGTTTAATTCAGAGCAATCTGAAGGTGATTATGTTTAAGAACTTGCGAGGAATGAACAAACCACTCCTTTCCGAGCATTTTTCCTTATCAGGAAAGGGACTGGGGAATGAAGGGTCCAAATTTGCAAGGGCACTTAGGTGCCATTGAGGAAGAGGTAGATAGCCCTCTCTGAAGCCATGAGATGCTTGGCTGGATGTAAGTCCCTATAAACTAGACCAGAAGAGCATTGTGGAAGAGCATACCAGAGGTCTTCTCCCCTGCCTACCAGTCGCAACCAACCAGATGGGAAAGCCCAAGAAGGATTTGGCCCTGTGGTTATGCCATTCTGCTGGGTAAACAGAGGGAAACTCCAGTTCCTGCCCTGAAACAATAGAGGATGGAAGGGAGAGGTTCTCCCCTGACCCTTCCTCCTTTCCACTGCACTCACAGAAAGACCACCCTTGTGTTAACAAAGCCATATCCCTCCAGGAGCTCAGCACAGACACAGTGCCTTCAACTCACCCAGCTCACCTGTATGGTCCCTTTTAAATTGCACAGAAATGTCAGGCAGGCTCAGCTGAAGGCTAGGAACATTTTCGGTTGGTTTCCCTGCACACATTTCCTCTCTGTAAAATTGCCACTGGAAAAAATTAATCCAGATCTTTCTCCTCCAGTTACCCAGAAGACAGGCACTGGACAGAGTAGGTGCTGGCCTCTGCCTTGGCTTGGTACTTGGTGCTGTCAACCCATCTGTGGGCATCTCACAGAATACTTGCTTGGAACAGGGAGGAGACTGCAGGCATGCTCTGGCTCCTGTCTGTGTAGGGGAAAGTGTTTTATAAGGCTCTGGCCATGGAGAAAACAGAGCCAGAGAGATTATTTATTGACTGGAAGGAGCTTGTGTGTCCACACATGCTTTGAATGTTTTGTTCCAGGAACAAAATGTAGCAATGAAAGTTTGGGCAGGACAATGAATTTTTTTTTCCCGTATCTAACCTGTTTTGTGTAAATGAGGGAATGACTGTCACAAAAACATACTTGAATAGAAAAATTGGTCTGGAAATGATGTTCAGCATATCCAAGCTTCTGTCATTGTAAGAGTTTTCTCTACTGCATTTGGGAGCATCCCCCTTACCACAGCATCCATGAAAAGCTTAGTTCCCTGGAGATACTTTTAACTAAAACAGAGACACGTTAAAGGGAGTATAAAAAAACCAAACCCAAACCACAAAAATCAGATTTGTTTGTAGAGTTTACAAAAGCCTGGCCAGCTGAGCACAGGGCTTCCCTGCATCAAGTGTTGGAAAGTGTTTTCACTACACCTCCTGCAGCGCCCTGCCACTTTCTTACAGACCTTCCCTCCACACAGCATGTGGAAAGGGAAAGTGGAAGGACAGCCCTTGAAGTGGTAGAGTGTAAACTCTGGCCTTGTTTCAACAAGCATTATTGATCAAAGAGCAAGCTAATTAATCTGGTCTGGCAGATTACTTAAACCAGCTCAAGGCATTATATTGTAAACTGCCAGCAATAAGCAGTGCAGCCTCTTGCAGACTGTGCAGGGACGTCCTTCCCCAGCATTGATGGGCCATCGAGAAGGGGAACAGCCCCGAGGTGCCCTCATCTGGTGGGGGCCATGGTGAGCAGGGCAGCGGGCAGGACTAGTCGTCTGCCCCCTTCCCTGTCCTGTCCATCTGCAGCTTGAATGTCCACCAAAGCCTCGAATGGAGCCTGAATAAGGAAAAGGCCCAGTAATAGATTGATCTAGGGTAAATCAATAATATCTCCACCTGTAAGTGGAGACTCAACCTGTGCTTAGACTTGAGACCTCCAGAATCCTTTTCCACCTACATCTTTCAGCCATTCTGTGCTTTTAATAAGCCAGTAATTTTATTTGACTTGTAATTTTCTCCAAATCTCTACTTTTTTTTTGCAAAGCTTGTTGTAGTTTACACTCTCATGTAAATGGTGAGTCACATGGGACCTGAGATATCTTAATAGTTCATCTGGGCAAATGGGCAGAACCAAGCCTCTTATGAAACTCCCTGTGCTTTATCCTATAAAGAATAGGCCTTTACTGCAGAGGTAAAGGATGAAGGGGCCATTTTCTTTTCTCTGAGATGACTTGTGCCAGAGACCTTGTATGGTACATTAAGGCCTTCAAATTGTGGGTGTGTATGTCCTGTCTCTGGCTATATCAGTCCAACAACTGAAGGTGTTTGTACAGCATAGGGGCAACCTTACCTAAATCTGCATCATTTCCGCCCAGTGGCTGTCAGTGGAGAGTCTGTGAATTACTTTGAAGGTGTCCACAAAAGCCAAGGGGGGGGGCCAAATATGGTAATTAAGCTGAAATTTGCCATTTCACAGTTCCTTAAAGTCTTACCCATGGGTCCACATGTAGGAAGAGGTTGAGAAACACTGATCTTGCTCACAGAAGTAACTGACAATGTGGCTGCCTGCCCTACAGGCCACCACAGCCCCAGAGTACATGCTTAGGCAAACAGTTTGCACTGACACCTGTGCATTGGTTTCTGTCCCCAACCAGCTGGGGCTGGCAGCCCAGATATCCCCTCTCTCATGCCCTCAGTGAGCAATACCTCGTGGGTCTCCAGTCACCTTGCATTCCAGGAGAGACCTACCAGTAGTACATGGCAACCCTCCAAATGTTCCCAAGGTCAACTGTAAATTGCTCTTTGTCATCCCAGGCACAGAGAGTCACATCTGCTGCTTGTTGCCTGTGGCATGAGTGTCTGAAAGCAAGTCCCTACCTCAGCCTGGCAAAATGTAAAGTTCCTCGTACCCAGCTATATCTGCATGCCATGCTTTAGCTGCTTCAGCAGCTTCCCAAAGTACAAGATGCTTGCTAAATAACGTGATGGGCAGAGGGCTTCGCCTCAGATTTTCTGAATAACATCACTATAGAGTGATGTTCTTCAGAAAAACCTTGCTGAAGGAGACTGAGAGGGTGGAGGGGCACAGCAAGGAGGATTCCAAGAGATCAAAACATTTGGAAAGCTAAAGGAACCTTTTCCAACTTTAACTGGCAAGAGAAGTGGTGGTGGGAGGAACTGAGAGAAAAAAATTTGGGACAGAGAGATGAAGAAAGATACAAGGTGAAGAGAAAAAACAGAGGAGTGTTAGGCAGAAAAAATGGAAAGATGTTAATATCTTGCATGGAGGGGAGGTAATGTTTTCTTCAGGGAAATGGGTTGCTGAGGGGGCCCAGGTGCTGTGTGAGCCTCTTCTGCCCAAGCTTCACCCACCCTAGGGACCCTTGGGAGGGCCAAGGCATCAAGAACAGAAGAACCTGCCACCACCTGAATGCCAGCTCAGAGGAGACTGAGCCGCGGAGGTCAATCCTGCAGCCACTGAACTCCAGACGTTCACTTCAAAGCACACAACATGGGAAGGGACACACAGAGGGTTTAGGGCCCATGGGGACAGGGGTATGCCTTTCCACCTCACCCACCCCTGATGTCAGGCATGCACTGGTGAGAGAGTCATGGAGATCCAAGTGTGTGTGCGTGCATGTCTGCATGTGTGCTAGGAGAGGAGCCAGGGAGGCCAAGGTTTCACACTACCACCAGCTGTTTTCCCTCCCATCACCCTGCTCTCTCATCACTCTGTCCTGCATGGGTGGGGGTGGTCCCCAACCTTCCCCCCACAGGAGGCTACGGAGGCCCAGCTCATCCATTTGCCCAGGCATGTCCTAGTGGACTTAGTTAATAATGGTGGTGGCAGGCTGTGGCACAAGGAGGTCATTTTTTCCTGGGGTAGCAGAGGTGGCAGGGGTCTGCGCTCGCCAGTTGTGACAGGAGGGTGGAGGGAGCCAGCTCTGCTTCTCCCATGAGCGTCACAGGTTCACCAGTGGGATTCTAGGAGGAAAAGGGAATAAAAAATTAATTAGAAATGGGCATTTATGCTGCTGCACCACCCCTGCTAACCAACAGGCTCCTTTGCCCTGCCTCAGCCTGCCCGTCCCCCTGTCCCCTGCTGACCCCTCCTGCCCCAGCTCACTGGCCACTCACCGGTTGAGCTGGAAGGCCGTGCTTTTCCTGTGGCCCCCCAGTTTCTCCACACTCTCCTGGCCCTGCCTGGACTCCTCTGCCTCAGGTGTGGGGGACAGGGATTCGCCATAGGGCCCCAGGATGCTGACGGTGGTGGGGGAGAGGTCTGTGAGGGGCTGCTGGCTCTCCTGCTGCCTCCCACCACTCTGCTGCCCCGAGTGACGCCGGCGTTTCTGATTCCGATCCCAGCTTTGGAGAGAGACAAAGGGGTGAGGTAAAGACTGCCCGGTCAGACAAGCCCCAGCCCTCAATGAGAGAGACGTTCATGGGACGCCGCTATGCTCAGTGTTAGAGCCCAGCTCAGAGATATACCAAACCTTGCAAAGGCTTACAGCACCAAATCTGCACCCTTGGGACAAACAGGTCCCAAGCCCATGGTCCTCCTGCCCACCCACCTACAGACACCAGTGTGGTGACCGCCTCCATCAGCCCAAATGCCACTCACCAGAACTTGAATATGATCCCGGTGGCAACCAGGACAATGATGATGGAGATGGTGATGGTGACAAACAACGGGGGGTCCACACCTGCAAGACAGAGGGGGAGAGGGGGGGTGTGATGGCCACTCCCACCGGTCCCCAGGGAGCAGCAGTGCAAGGGGAGGTTCCTGCTGGGGCCCTCTGAGTTTTGCAGAAGGAGCTGCTCCCGTGGGGACAGGGGGCGTCAAAAGGAGCAAAGGGCAGGTTTACCTTCCCCCCGGGGCCCAAACAAGAAGGGCCGCAGGGTGGCTGGGGTCTCGCGCAGGTTAAGCCCCGCGTTGTGCAGGAGCGAGTGGGAGTTGGGCTGTGCTGTTGCCATCCCGTGCGGTGAGACAAAGGTGTATCCCAGCGGTGGGAAGCCTGGGTTGGCCGAGTTGGTGTCCCCTCCATCCTCATCCGACACTGTGGGGCCCCACACGATGGCCCAGGGGTACTGGGAGGAGGGCATGCCGTCCTCAAATCCGGAGGGGGTGGCAGGGCGGGCCCCCGCGGCCTGGCGCCTCAGCCGCACGACGTACCGCAGCTCTCCCGCCCGCGGGGCCAGGCCACGCTGGCGCAGCAGGGCGAAGCGAGAATCTCTCTCCAGCAACATGGTCCTGTCCCAGATGCAAATGGGCCGCGGGGCCGAGGGGCTCCGACGGGTGCAAAGAGGCCGGGCGGCTGCCAGGGCCCGAGAGCGAAGAGACCAGGCAGCAGGAGGGGGGACTGCTGAGACCAGCAGGAGAAGGTGCCAGAGCTGCAGGGAGTGGATGCAGGAGAGGAGCGGAGGCATCCTGATGCGGGGCAGGGGGGAGGAAGAAGAGAGCCTTATCTGAAACATCGCTCCTGTTGAAAGGCCAAGCCTGGAGCAGCTGGGAGCAGCCCACCACCCACGCTCCCGTCGTCTTCCCGCGTCGCCGGTGAACGTGGGAAGCTGTGAACCTACCAGGCACTGGGCTCCATCTCAGATGCAGCAATGTCTTTGCTTAGCGAGGATCCTGTCTCATCTTCTTCACTGGGAACCAAAGGGGAAAAGTGTCAGTGTCCCCTAAGCCAGTGGTGACCACTCTCCCCTTGGAGGTAGCGTGTGCCACTGCAGGTGAGCTCCAGCCCCAGCAGGCAGGGCACCCACACCTGCCTCTGCTCCCACTCTTGTGTCCCCCATGCCTGCATGCTCTCCAGCATGGAGGTGCATCGGCTACTTGAGCCCAGCACAGCACAGAAACATGCACGCTAGGATATGTACAGAAAAGCAAGGAGCAATCTCTGGAATACACGTGTGGAGGCACAAGCGCAGCTTCCCTGGGGACTCTCCTGTCTGAGGGCCGAGAGCGGGTTTCGGCATCTTTGTTTGCTTATCACTGGAACAAGTTGGAATCTTAATTCCTGTGTTTATTTATAGTGTAGAGCATGTAATCCATTTATTAAAAAAGAGCCTCTTCATTGTGCGCCAGAGGGAGGGAGCAAGAGGGGAAGCATGAGAGTGATAAACCAAGAAGACCGAGAGAGAGAGTGAATCAGCGAGAAAAGTCCAGCGTTACTAAAGAATTTAAGAGCAAAAATATGCCTATCAAATATTTAGTATTTACTTTCCTCTTGGCTAACAAGGAATTACCTTCCCACACTCCTTGTCCTAGTGTCCTCTGTGCTGTCCTGTTCCTCCCTTTCTCCCCTATTCCTCCCCTTTCTCTCGCACCTCCCATGGCCAAGCAGAAGTAGGCAGCAGCGGTAACATGGAGTAAGGGCTAGTCCCTCCAGCTGGATTTCATCACCAGCCACAGGCCGCCCTCTGGCATCAGTCTGGTGGTAGCAGGGTTGCCCTTCATGCTGTCTGCCCCTTCCCTTGGCTGGGTATCGCACAGACCTGGCCCTTCCCTGGTGAGCTGTTATGTACCTGACCCGGGATCCTCTCTGCAACAAAGACCGCATGCACACACACAGAAAAAAATCAATCAAGATATTCAGCTCCCTCCCTCCCTACCAGCAAGGTCATGCCTTTCTGTGGCTGCCGGGATGGAGAAATGGGGATGTTGGCCCAAGGGAGTCAACACAGAGGCCAACTCTGCACATCCGGCCCCAGGCCATCCGTGTTGCACCTCTTGGCCCCCAAAGGGTTACTGCCATTCCCCCCTGCTCAGCCTAAGCCCTGAACTAAAACCAGCCCCTCCTGAATGGGAGGCTTCCTGTTGCTGTAAGGGGACTCATGCCGCTGATGTACACCTGAGGAGAAGGGCTGGGAGGAAGGGCATCAAAGAGTGAGTAGCTGTCTAGCTCCTGCTACATTAACTGGGGATATTTTTAGTTTCCTTCTGTTAAATATTTAAACAAAGTTCACAGAAAAAAAAGGAATTGTCGGCTAGTGCCCTGCCCTTCCCGCCAGGGCAAGATCAGTCTCTGGAGGGATCCTGAGATGAAGAGGAGGAGAAAAGAGCAGCTATTCTCAGCATTTCTTTGTTCTCTGCTCCTGAACCTCTATGCCATGGAGAGGACTCTGTATTAAAATGCAGCTCTGCAGAGAGGCAGCAGAAGGGAGCAAGTTTCTTCTGAAGCCAGAGGCTGGTGAGATCTTGGCCATCTGGATTATGATCACGATGCTGTGGAAGATCACGTCTGGCAACACAAATGCGTGACAGAATTTCTTCTGGTCTTTGGAAAGGGTAGGAATTCCAAGCATCGGGGACCTCCTTGTGTGGGTTCCTGGGCTAGAGGGCACACAAACCGCCCAAGTAGTTTCAAGGTGGCCTTGAGTGCCTAGGGCCATGCCTGGGACTCACTGTGGGACAGTAGTTCCCTGGCATGAAGAGTTTGCTCCGCTTGTGGCATGGCACCCTCAGTTACAGCTCTTGTCATCAACCTTTGTGGGCTGTTTTACATCAGGCAACAAGTGGTGTGGATCCAGGCAGTGCCACCCCAGGAGTGGAGGTCTTCTCCAGGTGCAGGTAGACCTCAGTGCACATGTAACCACTAAGCACTCCTTGTAACATAGATGGCTCTACTGGCAGAAAAGTGCCTGGGTGTAGGTGCACAGTGTGCTAGATTATCCACCTCACTGCGCTCTTCTCACTTGTTGGAATGTCTTATAATGGAGACCTTTCTCTGCTTCTCAGCTGAGATTGTGAGCTCCAGCAACAGCACCCCAGATCATGGATTCCCAAGGTCGAAAGCCTTGGAATAAGAAATCCTACAAAGCCAAATTCTTGATTGCTTTCACACCTGGTAGTCTGAATTTCAGCCCTGCAGAGGAGGTAATGGCTATAGCTGGAGCTGAGGGGAAGAAGTGAGCCCCAGCACTGGCCTCTTCATGTACACATAATGCTGTGGAAGTGACATCCTGAATGTCAGGTGTAAACCGCAGACCTGAGACACTGCTGTGCACAGGTCCTGCTGCCAACAGTGAAGATTCCCGGTGCCCCTACCCCAAAGGTGGCTCCAGGTGAATGAAGGAATAAGACAATGTAAGTTGATCTCAGTCAACACATTCTGGTTTGCTAATCCTATTGTGGCCAGAGACTGAGATTGGGTCCTGCGCTAGCACATGCAGTTGTGGTTCTGGAGGACCTGGGAGGAGCACGGAGGTGTATCACATAGCATGAATGCCATGAGAGCAGAGGAAGGTTTCAGGTGGAAATGCCAGTCAGTGAGGGCCAGACATCACTGTGCATGGAGCGCTCATGTTCAAAACAGAGCTTGAATGTCCCTATGGCTTATTGACAAAGCAGGAGCTAAAACGTGTCTAGGGCACTCTGCAGTTAGTCACCAGCAGTGGGGATTGTGTCCTGGGCACAGACCCTGCTGTGTTGGAGGTCAAGTGTAACAAATGCCCTTCATTCAGCTCTGTATGTAGCTCCTGATGTGGAGGCTGAATAAAGTGGTAGATCTTCAGAGAGGAGGAGGGGGTGCCAATGCTCTTACTACCTGGACAGATAAATCCCAGTATCTACGCACCTTATACCACTCAAGAGGCCTTTGTGTGCCAGAGCAGAGATACAGGATTTCTGCACCAGGACCACATGACATGGTTCTTGCTTTCATATATGTTTCCCAGGTCTAATTATGAGAAAAATAGACAGGGCTACTCCCAGGGTCCAAAGATAGACCTGTGTATTTTCACTCTAGGTACAGAGCCTT
This sequence comes from Coracias cyanogaster, assembly GCA_033124195.1. NCBI lineage: Eukaryota > Metazoa > Chordata > Aves > Coraciiformes > Coraciidae > Coracias > Coracias cyanogaster. Next base: position 12,860 of record JAVSBS010012970.1, on the reverse strand, counting down.
CATCACAGTATTCCAGTCCTGTGATGCACAGATGACAAAGTGTGAATGACAAAGCTATTTCCCCAGGGGACTTCATTGAGCTCAGTTTGTGAATCTTGGTGCCTGAAAACCATGAGTAAGAATTATACTGCTCTTTGCCACTGCATATAGACCCCACTATTGGTCCAGATCAGAGATCCTTGGGGCTAACCTATTAGGAGCTGCTCTTATTGCATTTGCAGGATGCAAGCACGAATCCTGCTGCTGTTCCCCGGTGTCAGGGACCCAGCTGTGCTTCCTCCTTCGTTGTAAGTCTCCCGCAGCACGGACTCACCGCTGCTGGGATGTGAGAGAGTGGATCTCGGTAGCCATGCCTCAAAGCACGTATCCCAGTTCACCAAAGAGGCTGGGAATTTACATCCTAACTAAGGGCTAGGAGCAAAGCCTCCTGCACTCCTGCTCTGAGCAGGGAACACGGACTACATCTCACATGTGACACCCTGAGCTCCAGAGTTCAGATGCTACAGTGCCCTGGGGAAGCCCTACAATTCACTGCCGATAACTCCTTCTCTGTGTCCAGGACACATGTATGCCATGGTGCCAGAGATAAATCCTATCCCAATATAACAGCCGTCACAAGAATAAAAGAGCCAGTGTGCCAGCCATGTGCAGGCAATACCTGTGCTGTAGCTCCCTCACATCAAATGCAATCTGTAACCTTCTGTTACAAAATGCTGAAGTTTGACAAATTCAAATGAGGAACAATACTATTAATAAAGAGGGTCACAGACTAGCACAATTCACTGAGGCAAGTCCTGTATTCCCTCCTGCCTGGAGCCTTCATGTGGCTGTATTTCTAGAAGAGATGCTACAGTTCAATCAAAAGTTATGGGCTTGATGCAGGTAATGAAATTGGTGAAATTCTCTGGCCTGTGCTCTGCTGTAGGTCAGACTCAATGATCAAAATGGTCCCTCTGGCCTTAAAATTTGAGAATCTCACAGCTTTCTCAATGCCTACCCGAGATCAGCTCTGACTGAAGAGCAATTGGATGAAGCTGAGCACACGCAAGCTGTGTTAGGGAAGCGGGTAGAGTCTCCTTCCATCCGAGGAAGGGAAGAGTTGCACCCGATTCTGTCTGGCTCAGCTGGCAGATGATGATCTATCTGTATTTTTGTTACATCTCGAGCTTGACTGCTGTGATACTGTGCCTCTAGGAATGAAGCCGTCTGCTCTCAGAGCACTCCAGCTAGTTCAGAATGCAGCAGTCTGTTTGCTCAGCAACTCAAGCTGCTGGGAATGCATCACCGTGCCCCTCTGCACCCCACATTGCCTCATCTTTGAGCACAGGATCCAGTTCAAAGTCTCCAAGCCAGCATTCAAAGCCCAGCATGGGACAGGCCCCAGTGACCTAAGCAATCAATCACCTCTCCTTATGCAGTGATGACCTGACATGACAGATATATCCCACTGGAATAATGAAATTGCTAACCAATTTGGGGGAGGGGTGAAGGGATGGAAGAAGGGGAAAGAGGCTCATGACCCTGAGGAACAGAACATTCACAGGGGCTGAGCCAAGATTATGAAACTTACTGCTGGCTGAAATAACACTCATTAGCAACCCCACAGCACCAAGAGCTTCATGCAAATCCTTTCTTCGCCCAGCTCCCCCACTGCAATGATCTCACTCAAAATAGTGATAAAAAAAAATCAAAATAAACCTGGGGACGACCCAGCTCTCCTCGGAGAGAAAGACCGCTAGGTTGGCTGTCATTTTTTAACTCCCAGTGAGCATTAAGGTCTACAGTGACAGCTACCAATGTAAGACTGTGATCTGGGACCATGGAACCTAGCATCTACCTCCATGCATCAAGCAGAGCAAGTTCAGGCACTGGCAATGAGACCCACGCACGTTGCCTGGTGCCCCAGGCACCCCACTCCTCTGTTTCTCTCAGTGGCCATGAATATCCTGGACTTCATGGTCCAAGAGGCAGAGATGCAGTCATTACTGGTTTGGTAGCAGAAACCACGAACCCTGGTGCTGGTGAAAAGGGGTTACATACGCGTCTTGCTCTATTCAGCTGGGTGGGGATGGGGAAAGGGGGGAATCCCAGAGCAGCTGCCCCACCGAGGTGATTCTATTGCACTTGAAGGAGTTTCTGCAGCTGGGATCGTGAATGTGAATGCTGGTACCCGGGGATGGGAGATGCCAAGCCCATCTGGGGGAGGAATTCCTGCTGTGCAGGGGGCCAGGGGCCACAGCTTGAATCCGGCCGGCTGAATCCGGGGGCTGGCGGTCTGAATGCAGCGGCTCACATCAGGCTGCTCTACCTGGTGTCTGAGGCTGAGAGGGGTTGGTGACAGCGGCCAGGAGGGGCTGACACTTCTTGCCCTGTGTCAGTGCAGGTCCTGCAGTGTTCGGTGATGGCTGGTGGGAATTGTGTGCCAGAACACCAGAGTGAGCACTTACGGGATGGGTATGGAAATCCTTGGCTGGGGCAGAATCCAGGGCTGGAAAGGGGATGGTGCATTTGGACATTTTGGTAGCTGGGAATGGGCATGTGAAGCCAATCAATGGTCCTCTGAGCTTAAGTATCCCTGCGTTTGGGAACTGTGAGGGTGGCCCCATTCCAAGCAGCACTCTAGGATGCCAGTCCCCTGCCATCTAGTGCCTGCCTGCAATACATGTCATGAGTCTGCCAATCTTCTGCCTCCCAGTTTCCTACTGTTCCCGGGCATCCGAATGCTTCAGGAGCTGAGTCTCCACGTCTGAATGGCTCTCTCTTGCCTGGTGCATCCCTTGGCCAGGCAGGAGAAGGGACTGACCTCTCCGTTTGCTTTCTCCAGCTGCGCCAATTTGGCTGAAGTCGCCTTCTTCAGCGCAGGCTCCAGTGCTCCAGCACAACAGGTCTGTGATGGAGCCCAGAGCTGGAGGGCAAGAGGCAACGATGCCTCGGATGTGCCCCCTCCCTCCCAGCCCCTCGGGTAGCCCCCGTCCCAGACCGAAAGGAGGAGCGGGGGGGTCGGGGGGAAGGGGAGACAGCCAGCGAGAAGGAGACAGAGCACCCAGATGGGGAAAGGGGAAAGAAAAATGAGGGAGAAAGGACACAGGGAAGGAGATGAGGAGAGATGACTTGGAGAGGAGCACGAATCCATCCCTGCCGCTCGCCCCTGCAGCCCCTTCCCACCCCGTCCCCCACGTCCAAGCTGAGAGTGTGAACTTACCTTGCGGGGAGACGAGTGGGGCGCAGCCGGGGCGGCGGCGGAGGGGGCTGGGGGAGCACTGCTGCTCCTGCCGCTGCCACCTCTCATGGCCAGGACGAAGGAAGGAGAGGAGGACGAGGAGGAGGAAGAAGGTTTGATGAGGCTGAGCCCTGGCTGAGGGAGAGGGAGCGAGAGATGCCTTGAAATAAACAGCTGCCGAGGACTGGTCCAGCCCCTCTTTCTCTCTCTCCGTCTCTGTCTCTCCCGCTCGCTGCCTCCCGTTAACCCCATGGCTGCTGGCACGGGCGCGTCCGGCATCGCGGCCCCCGCTGCAGCCCGCGGGGCGCGCCGGGGGAGGGCAGCGGCCGGGCGGAGGCACCGCGTCCCCCCGGCCCGGGAGCCCCCTGCCCCGGCGGCCGGGCGCGAAGGCTCCTCCTGCTCCCTGCCCGCCCGCGCTGCGCTCCCGCAGCCCCGTGCCCGCCGGACCTGCCCTTCTCCGCCTCCCCGCCGCCGCTGCCCGCTCCACTCCGCGCCGCTCCGCTCCCCCGGCTCGTCGGTTATTTCGGGATCTTCACAGGAAGCGATTAGGTTGCCATGGAGAGAGGTGTCTCCAAGGGACTCGTCGCTCCAGCTCGCTCCGGCGAATGCCACCCCCGGACGGGTCCGTCCTTGAGGGCGGAGGCCCCCCGGGATCCCCCTCCCTCGGGCCGCCCCCCGGGCTCAGCCTGGCACCCCGCCCTGCCCCAGCTCCCCGCCTCGCAACAGCCCCCCGGGGAAGGTGCCACCCCACCGCTGCCCTCCGCTGCCGCGCCGGTCCCGCCCCCCGTCTCCGCATCCCCGCATCTATCACCCCCGGGCGTCGGGCCCCCGGGTGCCGCGGTGCCGGAGCGGGGAGGGTGCAGCAAGCGGGTGATCCCGACGGAGCGCAGCCCGGGCGGGCAGGCGGCGGGGTCCCGGAGAGCCTCACGGGCAGAGCCGAGCCGCCCACGCGTGGGCCGGGTGGGACGCACGGGTGCCGTGGGAGCAACGGGGAGGTTCCTCCAAGGTGAGTTTCCCCGCTGGGGGATCACTCAGGCCGTTCGAACGCGTCCCCAGGCGTGTTTCTGCCGGGGATCAATGGGGTGCGCCTGGAAACGGTAGGGATGTGACAGCGAAATTAAAGCAAGAAGTTGATGTGTCTTGGAGGGGGGGTGTTTCACAGGGAAAATCTCCCTCCACCATCAAAAAGCACAGTCCAAATCGGAAGGAGAAGCTGAGCAGCCAATGGGTGAGAGAAGAAAGTCAATGACAGAAAGACAGTTTCCACTCCAGGGTCTGAAAGATGAGGAAGCAAGAAAGCAATTTCCTCAGATCCTCAGAAACAATCAAACTTTTGATCATAAAGCGATGGGGAAAGACAGTGACTGACCCTGGGTAAAGATAGAAAGAGATAGTTGAAACAGCACTGAGCTGTAAAACAGCCTGCCACTGCACCAGGAATGGATGCAGAAGCCAAACGGACACTCAGTACCAAACCGGAGCACAGCAGGATGCCTAGAACAGATTGTGCCAACTTTGGACAGACACCTGATGGGGCTGAGTCCGTTTTTCGTCGTCCGGCCTCCCATGAGCTTCCGTGCTAATGAACCAGGCTGATCTGAGCTTTCTTGTGCTGAGGTGTTTGAGTCTTGCGCGTGTTTTTTTAAGCATGTTTGGGAAAGTCAACAGGTTTTTCATGTGTTTGGGAGTAACGTTGCTGTGTGTTTGGCTGTACTGGCACAGCTCCGCGGCTGTGTTAAGGCTTACAGGCACTGGGAGGTTGGGGCTTGGGAGGACGGCACTGCCAGAGGAGATGTCATGGTCTGGGTTTGTGTGAGACACAGTGCCATTGTGTGTCAACAGGCGTGCACATGGCTGAGTCCCCTGCCTTTTGTCCCCCCTCATGTACACAGGGCTTTATGTCAGAGATTATCCAGGCTTGTATTGCATTCTCCAGCCTTTTCATCCCTAGCCCTGCTGAGATTTGTACAAATGATCTGTGCAAAGCTCACTCAGTGAGTGTTTGCACACTCCCCCCAAGAAACCACCTGTATAGATGTGCCCAAGGACATGGTGGTGTGGCGTGAGCTGGCATTCAGCTTCTTCTCGGCTTTGCTCTCTGCGCTTCTCCTCCTGCCTTCTCACCTCCGGGTAGCAGAGGGTAGAAAGCTCTGGAAGGGGCTACATCAGCCACATGGGCTCTTTCTGACCTTTTCAAGTACTGACAAATGTGTTTAGTATAATTGGGAAGCACAAAATAGACGAGAAATTTCAACCGGGGAAAGGTCAGTTAAAGGGCGAAAATCCAAATGACGCAAACACTGAAAATCTCCCTGAACATCAAAACTACAGAAGGAAGCAAAAGGAGCCAGCGACAGGAGAGAAAGAGGGGAGGAGGATATTGTAGGGACCAAGGAAACCCTGCGAGATGTAAGGGTGAGTCAGGAAAGCCATCCAGGTGATGGGAACAGTGAGTACAAGGGTTGATGTCACTCTTACATCACTCTTACACAATATAAGAGGAATGGCTTGTTTGGTTTGGAGCACAGGTTTAGAGAAGCAGAGTGGCAGCTGGAGGTACTCTGGATGGGGTGGGCTCAAAGGAAAGCTAAGGTGAAATTACAGGGAAATCTGAAGGGAGAGATAGAATCAGGTGGGCAGCTGGAGGAGTGGCTGGGTAGTTGGGGAAAAAGTATACGAGAGTGACACTAAGTATAAAGTATTACTCTGAAGATGTTAAAGTGAGGGTGATGTGTTATCTCTGTTTGGCCAGGATTTGGACCAGGATCAGTGTATGTCATGTGAGGACAATGAAGTACCTCCTCGCTTGACCATACCTGGGAAGCATATGAGGCTGTTACTTCTGTCTGGCAGAGTCACTTTTAAATCATCACATACAAATCACTTACACCCAAGAGTCCCAAGGCCAAGTGGCCCACTGCTGCTGGTTTTAGCATTGTTTCCTAAGGGCAGAGAGACCCACATGGCTGCTGTGCTATCTGTTTGTCTGTCCCTCTGTCTGTTAGTTGCCATGGGTTTGACAAAAGAACCAGAGTCTAAAAGATAAATAAGCTCCAGTAAGTTGCATGAACACCAGAAGCCTGATAGAGGAGAGAGACACTAGCTGTGCTGGAAGAGAGCTCATAGCCATGCTGCTGGGCAAAACCCCACAGGCTGGAGCAATCCAGCCAGCAGGCCAAAGAACTAAGCAGAAAATACTGGGAAAGCTGTGTATGTTAGAGAGTGGTGGAGAAGGAGCCCCGCAACATAGACTATAGCCTGAGAGGAAAGGACTCACAGGTGTGGCAGACTGTGGAAAGGGTGTCATAAAATATCCCGTTTGAAGGCATGGGACTTATAGAACATATAGGAAACAAGTCCATAGACAACCTAGCTTCCTTGGCCCCATTGCTCACTGAACAACTGGTTAATAACCTCTGGCATATCAGAGACTTCCCAGAAGACTGGAAGACAGCTGTGCCCTGCCAATGTTTGTGAAGAGCAAACAGAAGATCTGAAAGTTTCTGGGCAAACCAACAAAGAGCTGATATGAGATTCTCCAGTTAATGCCTATCAGCTTGATTTGGAGGAAACCAATCTTGCTGCATAAACTTGTTTTGTTCTTGTCAGTCTTTGATGTGACTACAGGTTTGTTTGGGAAAAGTGACAGCTTAGATCTATCCAGGCTTCTGGAAGCATTAATATGCCAAAGCATGCTGATCAGAAAAAAATAGCATTATGCAATATTAACAGAGCGGGAGGTTAAGTGAGCTCCTTTTAAGAACCTGCAAACGCAAAGGAGGTCATCCCTGGAAGCCCACCGTTGAGTGGCAGTGTTTCTTACATGGACACCCAGGAACGAGTCCTGGGTCAGGTATGACTCACCATTTTATTCAGTGCTTTGTGAGCAGATATAGCTCATTCTGACACAATTTACTGAGGACACAAATATTGTTAGAGTGTTAAAAATAATGAGGATAGTACCAGCATAGAATGACCTACTGCGCATGGTAAGGTGGTCATTCTCATAAAACTTCTTATAAGATAGTTGAGAGCAAATTTTACAGCCGTGAACAGGAAAAAAATGTCCATATCTTCAGAGAACAACTGCCAGTCCCCAAACTGGCATTAACAGGCAGAAAACCCAACACAAAGCCAGTGGGCTAGGCTGCAGCAAGGGATCTGAAGTGATCACTGGCTGTGCAAAGACACAAGTAAGAGAAGTGAGGAGATGATTAAACCTCTCTCTGTAAGAGGTAAGTCTGGGTAAGTCCTCTGCTGGAAAACTGCTTCGTGCTCCCTATTTTTAAAATAACTTTGAATTAAAGGTGATCTGAAGGCTAGAGATCCCAGCAATTTAAAGAGGTCAACCTCTTTAATGTATCAAAAAGCAGAATGAGACATGACTTGCTTGCAGTATCACTTCCTTCCTGAGGAAAAGTCTACCAGGTATTCTGGCAGAGAATAACAAGAGCCATTCACTGGAGAGTGATTAATCACAGAAACAAACTAACAAGTGAGGTGCAAGAACCTCTCTCTTCTGGAGTCTTTGAATCATGACCAGAGGCCTGTCTGGAAGAGAGTTGCTGCTCAGCAAAATGCTGAGGGCTGCGAGAGCAGATCAGAGGGAAGACTTACCGTGTGGTTACCCTCTTTTTAAACTCCTCTGTAAGCAGCTGATGTTGGGCTGCCTTTAGATGCAACTAGGTACAGGTCTTATGACCCTGCGTGCATTACCCCAGTACAAATGATAGGGTCCAAAGCCTTCTGAATCATGTTGGTATCCTAGTGATTCCCAGCTTCCTCTGTCCTTACAGTGTTTTTTGTCTCGGAGTCTGTGTCACACACAGTTGTGAAAAATCATCTCAGAAGATGCGATCCTAGGTACATTTGGAAAAGGACTGGGGAAAAAATACCATCAGTGTTTTGACAAGTTATTTGGATTCTGTGGTGGTGAAGAGAGAAACAACCTAGAATGACACAATACAGCTCTACAGGCTTTAAAGTGGGACAGTGAGCGCATAGGAAAGAAGTTGGATCTATAGCGTGAAAAGAATGGAGGTTTCTTTCTGGAAAGATCAGAGCAAGATCAGAAGAAAGATACGATGCTAGGCATGGTTACAGTGAAGATTAGAAATCCCAAACATTCAGAAATAACAACACAGAACCTCCCTGTGTCACAAGATTTATCTTAAAATTATGAAATGTTGTAAAGACTTGCTTTCATCTGCACTATTCGCCTCCTACTTTCGACTCTTTAGGTTACATGAAAATCACATTTCACAGTTTCCCCGTGACCATAAAGATAGGCGTTTGCTTTGTGAACAAAATAAAAGTAGAGGAATTAATTACTCCAAGAGTCTGAAATTTAATCTCAACATCCAGCACTCTGATCTAGGGATGAGGCAAAGACCTTGCTAGCCTATGGGGATGTTACCATGCACTCTCATGAGAGTTTGCGTATTTTAGGAAGACGATGACCTTCTCATTTGGAGAGCCCAGGATCTGATTAATTCAAAGGACTTTCTGATCTTTCCCCTTGTTTTAGCTCTATGCAGGACAAAGAAGGAGCAGACAAAAATGTGGGAACCCAGCACCCAGGACATAGGATCTAGGGGTCAGAGTGGAGAAGGAGGACAGGGAGAACATCATGTAGCCAGGATGCTGGGGCTGCTAATAATGAAAGGCAGCAAGCGTGTCAGAGAGTGTGAGAGAAACAGATCAATAGAGAGATAAAACTGAGACAGAAGGAGCTGGAGAGGGGGTGGGGAAGAGAGTAATAAAACGCTACAAATCAGCAGGGTCACATTTGAACCTGATTTGAATGCACTCTGTGCTGGTGTTAAGTGAGTACAGCAGGTGTAAGGCTGTGGGGAATCAGACCTAAATACAGAAACAGACGGGGAAGTAGGAAGGAGGTGGTCCTCCTGTTTAATCCTGCCCTGTAACCTGCCTTCACAGCTCTGACCCAACCTTACACACTTCTCCTTTAACCCTGCTATATGGAGAAGCCCAGACCTTGCTAGCTCTGAGGATATAGCCTTTCACCACTGCCCTGGGCCACTATGATCTTCAGACTGTCCTGAAGATGTGTCTGTTGGGTAAAATGTATCTTGGTCACATTTTACCTGACTGAGTGCAGGAAATGCTCCTCACCACCTCGTTCATCAAGGACCCAGGCCAGGACAGCTTCTGACAATGGGGTCTTACAATGTGGGTGGGTTTCTTACGATGAAACCACCTATTCAGGGCACCTTTCTAGGAGAGGTGATGGGCTGTGCCCGTGCATATGTACCAAATGGAAGCTGACCAGAAAAGCCTCTTTGTTCAGCTCTAGATTTTTGAGACTAATAAGATCACAACATCCCAAAGCTACAAGGGTGCCAGAGAATGTAAATGCAAACACGCTCTACCAGAACAGGGGTGAGGGGCTTGGTACCTTCTGCTCTTAGGGCACCTGTTTTCCTCTCTGACCCAGGGACCCAGAGCCATTTTGCTCCTTCTGCCTGGAATTAGTTTTGAGTGATGTCCACCTAATTCTAGGGGCATGACCATTAACATTAGAAGTCTGTTTTTCCACACTGACCGACACTGTCCACGCTGCTCCCTTCTGTCAGTAGCCTCAGTGTGGAGACTAAGCACTGAAGGATCCTCAGGGACTGACCCTGAGAAGGGTTAGGGACAATAATATGGCTGCTCAAATAATCTCTCACTGGGAGCCCCAATGTCCTAACTCCCCAAGGCAGCCATGGGTCATATTTTCTAGCTCTAGAATTGTATTTAGAGTACTACAATACCCTAAAGGAGCCTTCTCCATGACTCGGCCACTGCAGTTGCATGAGAAGAAACAGAGCCAAAGCAAGTGACAAGAAGGGAGTTGTTGATACTGGCAGGTAAATCCTTAACCAAATTAGACTTTACCCAGATGAAGATGGTCGATCAATGGATGGACCATTCAGTGGATAAAGAATTGGCAGGATGGTCGGACTCAAAGAGTTGTGGTGAATGGCTCGATGTCCAAGTGAAGACTAGTGACGAGTGGTGTTCTGCAGGGATCAGTACTGGGACCTGTCCTGTTTAACATATTTGTGGGTGACATGAACAGTGGGATTGAGTGCTCCCTCAGCAAGTCTGTGGACGACACCAAGCTGTGTGGTGTGGTCGACATGCTGGAGGGAAGGGATGCTATCCAGAGGGACCATGACAGGCTTGACAGGTGTGCCCATGCCAACCTTATGAAGTTCAACAAGGCCAAGTGCAAGGACCTACACCTGGGTGGGGGCAATCTCAAACATCAATACAGGCTGGGCAATGAGTGGATTGAGAGCAGCCATGAGGAGAAAGACTTGGGGGTGCTGGCTGATGAGAAGCTCAACATGAGCCAACAATGAGTGAGTGCAGCCCAGAAGGCCAACTGTATCCTGGGCAGTATCAAAAGAGGCATGACTTGGCAGGTCAAGGGAGGTGATTCTGACCCTCTACTCTGCTTTCGTGAGACCCCGCCTGGAGTACTGTGTCCAGCTCTGGAGCCCCCAGCACATGAAGGATGTGGACCTGTTGGAGAGGATCCAGAGGAGGACTGCAAAGATGATTAGAAGGCTGGAACACCTCTCCTATGAGGACAAGCTGAGAGAGCTGGGGCTGTTCAGCGTGGAGAAGAGAAGACTCTGGGGAGACCTCATTGTGGACTTCCAGTATCGGAAGGGGGCCTACAAGAAAGCTGGAGAAGGACTTCTTACAAGGGTCTGTAGTGATAGGGCGAGGGGGGAATGGCTTTAAACTGGAGAAAGGGAGATTTAGATCAGATGTAGGTAAGGAAGTTCTTCACTCTGAAGGTTGTGAGACACTGGCACAGGTTTCCCAGGGGGGCTGTGGATGCTTCATCCCTGGGAGTGTTCAAGGCCAGGCTGGATGGGACCTTGAGCAACCTGGTCCTAGAGGGAGGTGTCCCTGCCATGGCAGGGGGGTTGGAACTAGATGATCTTTAAAGTCCCTTCCAACCCAAACCGTTCTATGATTTCAAGATGTTATGTGTATTTCAAGATATTATGCTTAAAGAAGTCTGGAAAAGCGCAGATCAACTGCCTTTAATATGTGCTGAAGTGATCAAGCTGAAGACCAATTCTCTTGCTGGCAATCACGTGCTGGAGTGCAATTTTGCCCTGGCAGCACTATGATTTTATCATGCTAAAACCATGTTGCCTGCACAGACTGTATTGGGCTCTCATCAATTTGTTGCCTCCTTGGCTTTCATGGAAAAATATCCCTGACTTCTAGAGAAGCCAGCCATGAGGAAGGTGGTGCCAGACTGGAAACTCTTGGCCAAACAGCTTAATACTGCTCATTGAAACGAGTGGTTGACTGCTCTCCTCCCAGTCCCCCTCAAAACTCACCTCCACCTACCACATGATTTATACAAGACAAGAAGAACTATAAAGGTTTTTTTTTTCCCAAAATGACCCTCACTTTTTAGGCCCATCATTGTATAAACAGCTCTTTCACCCAGCATGGGGAAGCGTGCCCTCAGTGATGCCTCCTGATCCCATTATACTAACTCATTTGCCCATGAAGAGATACTTAAATTATACCATAAACATTTCTATCCTTGTGGAGTGTTTAAACTATCTTTTAATGGCCATACTCTGCCTGCATCAGGGATACATTTCTTGACAAGTGCAACGGTTAATGATTCAGCAGATAGTAAAGCAATTTTTCTGGTAAAAATTAATGCGGTAGGGGAGGGAACGCATGTAGGGATTTAAGAAATGCGTGGTTTAAATACAGAAGCGCGGTGCTTTGCAACATAACATTTTTTACATTTACATATCCCCAAAACGCTCCCCAAAATAGTGAGATCTTAATGGTGTGAAAGCAGAGCAAAAATGAGAGCCATGTGCAGGCACACGCAAGGTATTCTATGCAACCCTTTTCATTCTTGTGTGGTACTTATGGAATATACCATTGAACTATTAAAAAATCCATGCCATATAGTGTCATGTCTGTTCTATCATTGGCTACTTTAACATAAATGTTGCACACATAAAGAGTACATGTTCACCAAAACACACGGGAAGACCTGTAGAACCTAAACCTCGACAAGGTGAGGTCCGTGACTGCTATGCCAGCTGCAGCTCGTTGGACACACTTCAGCAGGACTGGGCAGCGCAGGGGGGTTTCTGGTGGAAGATGTTAGGGAAGAACAGTGAGTGGGCGCTGGCGGTGAGCAGGGCAAGGCATGAAAAAAGTGCTGGGAAACGGAGGCGACGGCTGGCTGGTGCCCGTGGTCAGCGTGCCAGAGCCGGTGACAAACCGGTGGGCGCTGCCAACCCGCGGGAAGGCTGCGCCCCAGGCAGACCCCGCGCAGGCCCAGCCCCAGCATGAGCAGCCCCCGACCCAGGCCCAGAGGCCCGAACCCTGCCGCGCTGGGGTCGCAGGGCGGGGCTTCTGGGCCGTGGCCCTGCCCAGGCCCGGTGGAAAGGAGGGTGCCCGACGCCGCCAGGCGTGCCCCGCGGGATGGGCAGCCCGCCCCGGTCAGGCTGCCCCCGCCGCCTCACGCCGGGCAAGGCCGCGCCCCGGGCCCTGCCGAACGGCCTGGGCCACAGCGGGTGGGGCAGCGGCGGGCACCCGGCGTGGGCGCCGCGCCCGCTGGGCACCGCCGGGC
>JAVSBS010012969.1:93873-108936 GCA_033124195.1 Coracias cyanogaster | reverse complement strand
CCCGAGGCAGCCGCCTCTTGCTGCCGCAGAGCTGCGGGCTGATCATCCCTTTAATTATATACGTGGGTAAATAGGCATGGGTATTTTAAAAATAATAATAGTAATAGTTGTTATTGTTATTGAGGCTGGGGGCCGCGCTCTCCCCCACCCCGCAGCCGGAGGTAACGGTTGGCCGCCGTTGGCCCTGCTGTTAGCTGAAGACTCCGTGTGGCAGCGAAGCGGCGGCTGCCCGCAGCCCTGGCAGGAGAAGGACACCCCCACTCCCCCCCAAAAAACCTCAAACCCCCAAAACTTATTAATGATTGCCACTCGGGCTGGGAATTGGGTTGGCTGCGCGGCCGTGCCCTGTCGCCCAGCGGGGCTGCTCCAGGGGAGGCCCTGGCCTGCCCCGGCGGCGCGGGCAGAGGGCAGGGGAGGGAGGTCCCGGGCCCCGGCGGGGTGCGAGCCTGCCTTTGTGCCGCTGCCCGGCAGGACACATGTCTGCGGGCACATACCCCGGGGCTTTGGAGGCGATTCTCCCCTCTGCTGCTCAAGGGTAGAGTTACGTCAGAGTAGGTGCTTGTTTTTCCACAATAGCCGCCTTCCACGGTGGTTCCTGGGTGAAAACGCGGATGATTTTCTTCCTTCCCCTCCCTCAGCAACAGGAAAGTTCATTTTTAATTTATGGCTTATAAATGTAACGACCAGTTGGGTTCAAAAGTCCGAGATCGGCGAGTGAATAGGCTCTTTGTGCTATCCTAGCTTTTCTCAGGGCAGTAACATGGCTTTGTTCTGATTATTTGGTTTATTAAATGTCTTCTTGCCTGCACGAAGGCGAAATAGAAATGTGCGCTTGAAATTTTTGGATGCGATGTAAGGAGGTCGCTCTAGGTCTCCTGAGACAGAGGCTGGCCATGGCAGATCATCCTCGGGGTTAGCGTTGCATCAGTTACCTGAACTCTTCTGGTAGAGATCTGAAAGTTAAGGCGTTTTCCCTTTAGGTCAAGGATATGTCCATCATAACCGTTCAGAAAACGGCCGTTACAGAAACGGGGCGTTGTAGTAGCGCTGTAACTTTCAGGTTGCAGGGTTGAGAGTGGCTTGGTGAGTCAGACCAGATAAGACACTGGTTTTTAATGTGCATGCCGAGTTCTAGGCCTCGGGATGAGTTGAGCCAGCTGGTCAAATCTATTTTCTGGTTCACTGTGCTTACATTAAAATTAGCTCCTGAGAACAGTTATTACAGCCTTTACTGTTACTTTCCCTCCCATTCATATGCCTGACTGCTAGAAAATATTTTCGTCAAAGCCATTTTTGGCAAGAAACAGTAAGTTTGTGTGTCATGTGGCAAGCTGAAATGTTTCTGCATGTGTTTCAATTGTGAATAATCTTTTTGCTTCTAGTTGGACTTCTGAAATCTGAAGTACAGTGTTTGCTGAATAGCAAAAAACTTTCCTAATGAAGCATGTGACTTGGTCTGGTTTTATTGGAGATACAAGCCCAAAGAGCTTTGTATCTTTACAATTATTATGCTTCTGAAAGTGCCTGGAAGAATTGCACTTGGAGGCAGGAGATCAGTATGTGTAGTAGAACATTTCAAGTACTTCTACATAAGGAACATAAATTCTGTTTGGTGGAACTCCTGACTAGAAAATGAGATTGCTATTCACTCATCCTGAATTTCTGGAAAATGCTATTTATATTAATATGTCTGTTATCTTTCATCATCCCTATTTTTGGTCAGTAACAAGATGTTACTCTTCGTCATATGGAAGTACATGCTGCCTATTAGGCATAAACTTAAAATAGTGATCTGCAAGATCATCCCCCTAATGATCTCCTTGCAGGATGTTCCATGCTGTGGTAATCTGGCTGTTCTCTAGCAGCCTTTACCTGCCCATGTGTAACCCATAGTTATTGTCTCTTTAACTTGAGAATTAAAGTTGATTAGATAATTGCAAAAGGATATCTTAAATTTGGTGTAGTAAACTTCCCTACTTTCTCTTGAAAAGCTATTTTTCTGCAGGCTGTGGTGATTCAGAAGAATGAGGAGGCTGAGAGAAGAAATATTATTTGTTTTTGCAACCACTGTGTTATGCCTGTACTAAACTTCCAAAGCTTAAAATGGTATTTATGAAAATATGGTGGGCAGATAAACTGAAAGCTTAATGTTACTGAGATGACTGCAATTTATTGCATGGATTGCTTTATTTTAAAAAAGTGAAGGATTTATTCTTTGCTATAGGAATTCCTTAAGAGTCTGGTAGCCATTACTGTAGCTCCCTTTTTTAGTTCCTTCTCCTTTTCCCTTCCCTGTTCTTTCTCCCCCTTCCTCTAGTGCCTCCCCCCAATCTACATTCCTTTGTGTTAGCAGTGATGATGGCAGTTCTAGTCACCTCCTGTGGTTTGATAGATTATTCCCTTTAGAAACGTGGTGTACTTAAAACTTTCTAAACACAATTCTTCCCTTGCTCTTAGACTTTTTTGATGCTGGTTTTGAGTTTTCTAAGGATTTGTCCTTTCTTGTTCTGCTTTGAGTTCCCTTAAATACTAGTAAGAATTCTCAATAACCTCAATAATTCTCAATAACCTTTAGTAGGACAATATCTTTAGTATTTCTATTACAATTTACATTTCTTTTTGTGTATTTTGATCATCATGATATAAACAGAAATCTTGCCTTTTGGCAACAGTTAATTTCCCTCTTCCCTGCAAGCTCACCAGTTTTGTGCTTTCTTTTTAGAGAAAACTTTGCTTGCTTTAAACATTCATTTTTATTTTTATAAAATAAACTTCTTGAACTGTTTTTAGATGACTGCATTCTTGAGATCTGATACTCATGTAAGAATGATCTTGCAGGTAAATATTCATAAGGCCTTGTCTTTAATCTTACACAATCTACATATAAAATTTTGAAATACATTATGGTAGAACATGTGAGAGATTATTGTCCATTGTGGAAATACCTATAACTTTTATTCTAGATGCTGTAAGTAACACAAGCTTACTGAGGGGCTGAAACTGTACAGAAACCTGTGAAAGGCTTTATGGGCACCCTTAAGAAGGGGTTAATGAGCAGAAGGCAGTCCTGTTCATTAATTCTAGGGAAGAAATTCATGGCCAGGAAAAAAGCTACTTGAACTCAGTGTAGTGGCTGATATTTTCTTGGTAGGTAAGTTGTTTTAAACTATTGGCTGTGTATTACCTGAGAGACAGCCATTTATGCTGACAACATGGTTTTTGGTATGTCATAAGTTCATGTGATTAACGAGACCTTAGGAGTGGAGTATTGCAATCCAGTGATGAAAGAGTCTGCATAAAATATCTGCGCTTTGTTGGTTTCTCTTAACTGTAAATACTGCCAGGGGGATTGAGACAGTCATTTTCAGAAATCGTTTTCATTAAGGATTTTCTTGCCCCCTCAAAGGGAGGCCTTGTAAAAAAAAAAAAAGTGCATTTTTAACTCCTTTCTAGGTTGCTTCACAAGTTTTTCTGTGATGACCCAACTGGATTTTGCAGGACTGTTTGGTATAGAAAAACCTGAAATCAAGGTAACTGTCCAGTTTTTAATACTACCACTTCTACATTTTGTGCTGGTTTGGCTTTTTCTGCTTGGTCAGTTTGGGAAATACTATCATCGACAAGCTGGCAAGAAACTGCTCATCTAACTTCTAGTATTTTGTAGTAGGCACAAAGAACTTCTGAAGGCTGCATTTCTGCTAATTTTTAGGCTGAGGGGAGGAAGTAGGCAGGGTTGTTACTAAATACATTATCTGGGTTATGGCTCTCGGTTTTCTGACAGCACTTTTTTTAAGCAAGCAGTTGAATATGATGCTTTAGAAGACATGAAATGTTTCCATGATGAAACTTACTGGGTTATAAAAACAAAGCCAATATAATTGGCTTTCTGCTGTTTGAACTTGCTTATATTTTAGTGAAAGGTCATCACATATGTTTTTCTTGTTGGGTGTTAACAGTTAGATCAAGGGTTCTGATTACCTAATGTTAGCATCGTTTCTCTGAATTTGGTATGACAGCATTGGTTTAAGTTCCTGTGAGAATTTAAACTGTAGTATAAAGAATACTGTCAATGATACCTAAAATTGCAGGCCTAGTGCTTTGGACATACAGTGCCAGTGATGGCAATTGTTCTTCAATGTGTGTAAGTCTGACCGTACAGATAGAGCAAAGAGTGTGAAATCAAACAATATTTTGCCTAGAGCTGTCATTAGAAGTGTCATTTGCAAAACTGACTCGGTATTGCTAAGACCTACATGTCATTGTGGGAAAGGCATCTGAGATGGAAGAAAGCTGTTTCTGCATTTGCTGAGCTTTAAAATTGGAACCCAGCTGGTACAGGAAATAGTTGAAGAAATAACTGCACCACCGCTGTCTATACCTTTCCTTTTGTGCTTTAGGCTGAGTTCTATGATACTGGAAAATGGATCTGAATTTTTCTTTTTTTTTGAGGAATACTTGTTTCTCCTTAATCCTCCCTTCCCACCCATCCAGCCTCAGCAAGCTGACTTGTTGTTTATTTGTTAATGCACTTAAGTTTTCTGGGTTTATGAAAGATCACATTTATAATTGGGGAATTTCTGCACCGAAGTTAAGGTGGGTTGACTTTAAAAATTAAGAAAAACCTTTACTGTCCTAATAAGACCTCATACAAGGCTGTGGCTTCTCTCCTGTCACCTCCCCTTGAGCCATGAATGGGAATAATAGGGACTTCTGTTGCTGTTATATTAACTTTAGGTCTCTAATTTGCATCTCAAATAACATTGTGAACAGTGTTAATGCCTTTGAGGGGTTTGGGAGGTTTTTTAATTTGTAGGGTAGATGTGTTTTTTAACCTAATGGGGCAGTTCAAATTATTATTGCAGCATGTTTAATTTTTGCTCTGTGCAGTTTGTGTTGATGTCAGTGGCATTAAATCATTCCTGCAGTGCTGTGTGCATGTATTACATTTCACCTTCTTAATTGTGGTTTTAGATTTTTTTTTGTAGTAAAATATTCTCCATTTCATACAGTTACTACAAGATACTGTGTGATGTCTGTGTTCTTTTTTCTATCCTCCAAAGTTTATTGGGGAGAATTCTCATTTTAAAGGTACTGTTTCCTTTAACTCCCCCTGATTTGCCAATGAAAAATGCACTTTTCTATCTTCCTTCAAGGCTTCTGTTGACTTGACTTCTTTTGGTTTTAGAGAGCATAAATTTATCCTATTTAAGGAATGATCCAAGCAACAAAAGCTGTATGTAATTTGGATCTGTCAAACTCTGTTGCTTTATCAACTTCACTGGTCCAAAAGTAGCATGCAGAATATGAAAAAGGTTAAAGTTTGGAGCCTCAGGTGTGAGGTAGGTTATGAATCAAGAGAGTTGTGGAAACGTGCTTGAGGCTGTATGGGTCTGGATCTGCTGGGTTCTGTCTCTTGCAACTCAGCATTTTAGTCAACATGTAGGTGGCCACTGAGGTTGCAGGTGGTTTTTGTGTTGTGGTGTGAGCCCACTTTGCTTTCGTAACATAGGAGACTTCTGTTCTATGAACCGTTTGAGGGGCTGACTTTTTTTTTTGTTTAGTGATTGTCTTTATTTAGATACATAGGATCTATTTGTATGGTTGTATAGTTTTTTGATGAACTGACAGTTAGAATTACAATCCTAGTTTAAAAAAGCTTTTTGCTCCATTATCCCAGTCTAATAGTAGTGGCGAATAATTATTCATTATATCCTATTTGGAATGGAGTGTAGTGGTGTGTAAGCATGCCTTAAGACAACTGCTGTGCTCCAGAGCATAATTTGATGCAGTATTTAGTAGACGAGGAGGAGAGACGAATAATTAAAACAGCATTCAATAACTACTTAGTTGAATTGGCTAAAATACAGTCCGTATTTCTTCCAGCGGGAAAAGGGAAAGGAGTGGCTACCTAGGACATCATCTTTTCATTTTTTGAAAGTGATGAAATGGAACAACAAAGTCCGTATGGCAGTCCACTTGAGCTTGGCTACGTGTGCTTGCTTACCTCATCTTCTTCCATTAGCGCTCCCTCTTGACCAAATCTGTCTGGTTCAATATTTGGATAAGAAATTGCTGAACTCCTGGAGGGTAAGATGGACTATTGCTGCTCTCTTACTTTCATGTTTCACAAATCAGAAGGATGGCATTTAAACAAAGCAGACAAGTACGTGGATAAATACTTATAGTACCAAAATGATTAGAGGATGAAAAAGAATAGTATTTTCTCTTTATTATATGCTTCTTCAGTGTCCTGTTTGTGCTTGAGCTCCTACAAGTTAATTCTTCCCTGGTTTAGTGACTTTAGATTTTTTGCAGTTGAAACGTTAACATGTAACTTGGGCACAGACTTCCCCTGACTGGCTAATGCTGCCTGCTGCAAGTCCCCAGCCATAAAATCCTGCACATCTTAGTTTTTCTCTTAGAGTATTTGGTTTGTGTGCAGCATTTTCCATCCTCAGGAAGTCCTAACCAAGCCTAAGGCTATAGCTGTAGTAAAAGGTTGTGCATATGCTCCTGTGACAGCGCTTTGTGACACCGCATCAATGAAAGCTATTACATCACTGTTCTAGGTTGTTAGAAGGCTAAGCACGCACACATGGCTTTCTGAAGCAATCGGCTTCTGGTTTCTGCTGGTCAGAGGAGAAAGATACAGCAGGATACTGCAATATTGCTAAAATTTGCATGCGGCCATGGGAGATGACTGGAATGGATTTATTTCTGTATGAAGGAAATATGAGGCAGGTGTGCTGTTTCTTTAGTTGTATAGTAAAATAACTTGAACATGCAAGTCCTGAAGTTTTAATTTGAAAAAAATCAGAAAAATAACTTCTAGCTCCCTGAAACGAAACCTATGCTGTAGGAGGATAAGGAAAGACATTACAGTGGCTTGAAATTGAGGTTGTTATAAAAAATAGGGCTGAAAAAGGTGTAGGCTGGTTGTGAGAGTCCCGTGCCCCATACCAGCATTGCACATCTAATGTGATTCATAAAAGAAGTTTGAGCAGTTCAGCCGCCTTCTCAGTCAGTGCTTTGCTGTCATCGGCATTTACTTTTCCTGAATATGGAACTAGACGTTTTCCTTAGTGCAGGTCAAGCTTATTGCTTAATTCCCTGGGCATGAGGGACAGCTATTCTGTCCCCTATAGTAAGTAATCTTTTAAAAATATTTGAACTGTTCTTTGTCATGTTCCTGTTTCCTTTTGTCTTACCCTTCACCCTGCAGCCTTGTGGTAGTTTTGGCCTTAATAAAACTAGTATAGGCAGCTCTTCCCAAGAGGTCATGTTTCTTCAGTTCTAATCATTCTTGTACTCTCAAGTTAGTTCAAATGGGTGTTTTAGCGTGATGCTTAAAGCCCACCTTTGTACCATAGCTGAGGCTTTCCTGTGGTACGTGGAGTAAAAAGACTGTTTTGTTTGCCCTGGAGCTGACGCTCCTGTTTATGCATCCCCATGCATTTGACTCTTACAACAGCTTACCACTGGTTTCCAGGTCACCTTGTTGATCCATCCTAGCCCACAGCTTTTTTTCTGAAGAACTTGCCTTCCTGCTTGCTCAGTTCATCCTGCCTGAGTGTACCTTTCAGAACTGAATTGTCCTATTTCTTGCAGAACAATTTTTGAATTGGGCAGTTACGCAGAATTTTAATGCTGTCTTGCAGTTCTTTCTGCCTTTCTCCTACTTGTAACAAGCCTACTCTGCCAGAAACAGGTGACTTGAAGCAAAGAAATCTGAACTGAGCTGGGTTTTCATTTGATGTGTTCTCCCATGCACCACTGATAACTGCTCTCTGCATATGGTTATCCACCAAGGATTCACTACACAAGTAGTACACTACCTTGCTTACCTTCCAACAGCAGAAGCCATTAAACTGAGGTGTATGACCTCAATAGATTCTCTCCTGTCCTTAAACCCTGTTACTCTGATGTCAGTGTGAACCTGGTTGGTGCTACCCCTGTCCTTGTCTTTCAGTACTCATAAAAGGTTCTCCTCCCTCCCCTTGGGTTCTACTGGAATGTGATGAATTGAAATCACATGAATGTTGACGTTTTTCTGAAAACAAACATGTCATGAAGACAGGCTTAGCTTCAGAAACTGATGTCCAAAACTTTTGAAAAATGTGGCCTGTTCCTGTAGGTACTTAAATATATCACCTAACAGCCTAGATCTGGTACCTTGCAAATGACTCCAGGTGTTGCAGAGTGACCCTGAAGTAACCTGTAGTTAGTTGATTTAAGCTCCCCATTCGTGACATGAAATTTCTCTTGCATCACACACGCAAGCTATGCATTTAAGAATAACCCATACTACTTGGAGCTAACTTTCCTTTGCGATACCTTCCTTGGATTTGGAAGTATTTGTTGACGCCTGTATAGGTGCAACTTTCTCTTTGAAATCTTAGTTCTTCTAATATCTCCCCTGCTAAACTTGATTTGTGTTACAGATCTTGTGCTTTATAGAAATGGTTTCTCTGAGCCCTGTCTCCGTTGGGATTGTTTGACATGGTTCTGCAAATTCTCTTCATTGTTGCTTCTCCAGCATCTCTTCCAGTAAACTTTGAAATTACTTTGCATCTCTACCTTACAGCCAGTTCTGCAGTCTTGCTCTAATCGTTGCCCTGTTCATAGTCCCTGTGTATGTTGCAGTTTATTGTCATCACCCAGGTATATTTGAATGTAGTTCATTGTGATGCAGTTGACTACAAGCTGGAATAATTAATCTTCTAATCGTTCTTTCTACTGTGTGCTCTAAGGAGATGGACACCTGTCCTTTAAAATCATGCTGCAGTCTTAAATGGAGGAGAGGTTTAGAAAGTCTTCTCACCCTTCTCTAAAGATGTTGAATGTTTGTTAGCTGAAATTACTTCAGTGATCGTTTCTAACCCTCAATGCGCTGCCAGGCAGCATCTGGAAGGCAGCATCTTCTGGTGTTGAGAAGTTAAAGGCGATGTGGATGGTGAAGTGTGTGCTGAGTATACTTCAGGATGTTGATACTTGTTTGTATTTTGATACACAAGATGAAGTATAGTTGTTCATATTAACATATTAATATATTAACATATAACATAGTTAATGTTATAAAGAAGTAGAACGGCTTTTTAACTAACTTTGTGTAACACCTTGTCTTAAAATCGCTACATTTCCTCTTCAAACTGTTAGGATGTAAGTAGCTTCATGCTGCTATCCCAAAACTTCAATTTATGCTGTGGAACAGTGTGGCTGAGAAGGATCCCCCATAATATCCTTTAAGAGGTGGTGGCTGGCATGGCCTGGGGTTGTGAGTGAAGTGGGGAATAACGCTGTGCTTGTGCACGGTTTGTGCACTCATACAGTAAGGCATATCCCAGTGCCTGCCATCAGGTTTGATATTAATGGTGGGATTTATTTGCTTAGCTTCTAATGCCTAACCGTTTCAAGCTGATAATAGTGAAGAGAAATGGGGATTTTGTTAGTAATCATAGAATAGTTTGGGTTGGGAGGGACTTCAGAGATCATCTAGTTCCTACCCCACTACCGTGGGCAGGGACACCTTTCATGAGACCAGGTTGCTCAAAGCCCCAGCCAGCCTGGCTTTTTTCTTTTAGGCTTGTTTAGTAGATCTCCTTCTGTCAGTGATGGTGCTGGGCAAACTGCAACTGAGGGTGGTACAGGGGGAACTGTGTTCAGAAAGGTTCTTTCAAGATGAATTACTTCTTGGTTGTGGGAGGTTTTTTTTTGTATTAAGTGTCATGCTCAAAATTCAGTAATAAAATCAGTTGCAGGTATCCTTGAGACTAAGCTTTATAGTCCTGTTAGATGTACAACCTTAAACTTTGGAGCTGGTTCAGGGGGGACCTTCCCATCACCCTTTTCGCAGTTGAGCACAAGATCTGAGAGGATCAAATAAAACCAGACCTATTTCTAAATTCTGAACTAGTTATTGAACTAATAGTTAAACTGAACCAAACTGAAATGAAGTAAATGCCTCTTGCACCTGCAGAAAAGGCTGCAGCTGTCAAAGGCTTGTTTATCACCTCAGTACTCTTGGGTCCAGGTGCTCAGGCAGTCACTTCCCCTGACACGGTGGTTTGATATTTTAGATCTTCAGCAGAAAAGATGTTACTGCTTTATGCAGATTTTATAGTATGCTTAACCTTTGCATGAATGAAGATGCCAGAAATGCAGATGTCATTTTAGAGGCTTATTTTAAAGTGTTTAGCTAAAGCACACTTGTTACTGGTATAGAAAGATGATTTGTAAGATTGAGAGTTTTCAGGTGAAGAGCTGAAAGGCCATATCTTTCACTGTTGGTTTTATCAGATAAATCTTTACTGTTTTGTCCTTCAACGTGGTTACCAAGAAGCTGATCTTGTCAGAATGCAATCATCTGTAAAGATAATTGCCCAAGTGGGAGGACACGTAGTCCTGTCCTCTCTTGCACTGTTGTTGTCTGCAGATGTTATGTGCTTGACTTGCTAGTCCAGTAACTTACCTGCTGCCATTTAAAGCTGCTAAATTTCTGTCCCAGTCAGTGAAGATTAAAACCTAAAGGCTCTTTGTCTACTTCCATTTTCCACCAGGCATTCTTGTACTCAAATAATTGGGTTATTGTGCCCTGTAACTGAAGTGTGGTCCGTAATACTTGTGTACTGATTGGCACTTTGTGCCAATTTGCTTCCCAAACAAGAGCATGGTTTCTCATTAAGGCTTCATAGCCTGTACTGTGTGAGTAAACTTCATGATTTGGAGTTCTGGTGACTTCTATGAATGCACTTTGGCAGATGAGTCTTTTGACAGAACTTGCTTGTAGAATTAATGACTCGTTCATTAAACATCTGATAGTGCTGGGGTAGTACACAGGGAAAATACTGATACTTTCTATCAAGCAGAACTTCTTCTTTCAGTATTGAAAGGAAAAAAACAGGGATGTAGTTAAAGATCACTTTTTTCTGACTGAATATAGTTGTCTTCTCTTACACGGTAACTTTGTCTCATGAGATTTTTTTTAAGTTTGTGTAATTGTTACAAATGCTTTTTCTAAATACCTACTGCAGTTGTGTACCCCTTGGTTTGTGTCTTGACCTCTAGCACAGCATTTTCTAACTCCAGCTGTTCAATGTGCTGTTGAAGCCTGAATGCACAGATGGAGTTACCTTGCTTTTGGAATGGTCTAGTGAACTAGTAAGAGCTGCATAGCTCAGCTGAACTGAGGTTTTTTTTTGAAGTACTTTAAGTCTGGCAAGAGGGATGTCCCTGGTGATGCTTGAAGTAGTATCTGAATCAAATGCTGAAAGTGCACACAGTATCGATGTATCTACTGCTTTTGTCTTTGTATTCCGTTCCACTATTTTGGTGGACTTTAATTTTGTGGTCTGCTCATACTTGGAGCATTTGTGGCTGTTACTGAGGGTTCATGGGTAGTAGAGCTGTATATTTGTAGAGCAGATCTTTTTGGAGACTTAATTGTTCGAAAACTCATGGGAAGTGCAACACACAAGTTGGAAAACAACAAATAATTAAGTCGATATGAACAGTAGTTTAGCAAAGTAAGGAGCACCACCAAAAAATTCTTCAAACTGCATTCAATTTTGGTATTTGTGGTGTGACATATGAGACCTCTTTATGTAAAGAAAATTCTTGCTACTTGAAAACTGTGTCATACTTAAGCTCTTATCTCACTTCTAATGGCTCATTTAACTAGATGGATGTTGCAAAAATTGAGAACTTTTGGTGCCAGGTCTCAGGGCAGTGTCTTGGGCCAGATGAGTTCAAGTTTCTTGAGTCACAAATCACAGGTGGTCAACCATGATTGAGAACAAGTTTGGGCCATGAGAGGGAACTTGGTTGTCTGTTACACACCAGATCTTGTATCTGTTCAATGCATTTCCATGCTCTTTCAAGACAGGTAATATAGCAGAAAGCTTTAACTACTGTATGCAAGCCTGCATAGAACTTTACTCTTGCATAGCTCTTCCTGTAGTTTTATTTTTTTTAGGCTTTTGGGTTTTATGTGAAAATATGTAAACTGGGCATTTGTCAAACTACTAAAATAAGGATGTGCACATGTGTGCTCATTCAGTGCAGTTGCACAGTCATCTTCTGGAGAGTTATTTTGAGGCAAAGACTGAAGCTTCTTACACCACTCAGTTGAGTGTAGTACTTTGTTATGAGAGGGAAATACTACTTTTTGTGTGAAGAATTAGCACAATAAGGCTCAGGGAGAAGTCTCTTTCATGTTACCATTAGCATTGAGATATATGGATATTTACGGAATACTGAGCACTTGAGTTCTAAATGTAGCAGTATTTGCAGTTTACCAGCTGTACTAATTTCTGGAAAATATTTGGACTACCATAGGTGCCTTGTTTTTAATTTCCATAGTTGTATGCAAGCTAATGTTAGTGAGACTTCCCTGTGCCCAGACTATA
This sequence comes from Coracias cyanogaster, assembly GCA_033124195.1. NCBI lineage: Eukaryota > Metazoa > Chordata > Aves > Coraciiformes > Coraciidae > Coracias > Coracias cyanogaster. The sequence goes on along the minus strand of JAVSBS010012969.1, from coordinate 96,532 downwards.
TAGCTCATTATATCCCTGAAATGCTGTGTAGTAGCATCTTAACACAAGTGGTTTTCACCTGGCCTGAGGCTTCCAGCAAGAACATTTCACACTCGGCATCATAAAAACAAACCTACTAGTTGGGCTTTTTATTTTAAACAAGCCAACCAGATGTCTGAAACTTTTCAGAATGAAGCTAAAGGTAAATAGTAGGAGGTTTATTAGCTCAGTGTGTTTTGGGAGCGGGATGTATGGAAGAGATTTGTATAATCCCTCAGTTTCAAGCCCATCAGGTTTGGTACTAGAACAGCACTTGAGTATTGATACTATTTCAGTCTGTCGGGAAGGAGTAGGATGTACATGGAGTAATCATCACTGTCACTGCCCTATGAGTTAAGGGTCAGTGCTGCATGTATTTTGAAAGCACATATACATGCCTGTTTGACTCTTACTGTAAGGGCAAACATTAAGATAAAGTAGATGATACTACTGCTTTTTTTTTTTCTCCCTGGCTTTTCTCTGATGGAGTGAAGCAAATATCTCAGTAGTGGGGACAGTTAATTTTAATCTATGTGGGTTTTTTTTGCAAGCCCTAGAGTAAAATAAAATCTTCTGGGTCAATCTAGAATGATTTGCTTTAGTGGGAGCATGGTAGGCTTAGGCTGATCGTATGTTTCTTCAAACACTATTCTCTGTATAAATTATTAATTTATAATGAGTCTGAATTTTGTATCTCACTGGAGGCATTGTATACTAAAATACTTCCACTGGTTTTAAGTAGGATATTTATAACAACAGTATGTGGAGGTGGAAATAATTTGTGTAGGACCTGAGCTTCAAGCTTTCAGTATTATCATATACTGAAAGTTACAGTCATACTATTAAGTGGTCATTGCCTACTAGGTTTTGTTCTGAGCTACTTAAACAGGCAATAATTATTAATTTGAGCTAATATATTCTTAACATAATGACTCTTATAACTATGGCAAAAGCAAAGGGCTTTGGCATTCTTGTATAACAGCCTCTGTAGACCAGATTTCATGTTCCTCAGTGCTGGACATCAGTCTTGTGCTTTCCACAGTAATGCTGAGGAGGAGGAAAAAAGAGTCCAAATCACATATTGCAGAGAGATAACTGGTCACAGGCCAATGCTGATGGCTAATTCAAATGAAACTCCAAACACAGATGTAAATATCCATCAGCTAAATGAATTAAAATCCTTGCCTGTCATTGAAATAGTGGTCGATTATTTTAGGAAAGAGGAAGTAGCAAAAGCATCTTGGTAAAGCATCTTTGTATGGGATCAGACGCAAGGCACAGCTCATCTCTTGTCCTGTCTGACAAAGATAATTGAAAAGATGCAGGATGGGTTGTCTGTGATGTGCATGTCAGGTCTTCCTCAAGCCTGAAAGACAGGTTTGAACCTGGGAGACAGACTTCTTAGTGGTAGGACTTGCCAATAAAAAAATGCTTTAACCTCTGGCTGAGTTGAGTTTTTAGCCCTGTTTTTTTGTGGTGATACATTCTCTGCTTTAATTAGGTATGACCTCGAAAATGTCTCTTGAGATGGCTTCATCACCATGACTGTTGCTTTGAGAAATATACTTTATAAACTGTGACAAAGGATTAATGTCCCTTGTCTCCACCCTTCCTTCACCTTTGTTAGGCTTTCCTCTTGGTTTGGTAACAAACCCAAACCACCCGATAGTAACCTGAGAAAGAAAAGTTACTATATTTATTACAGACAGCAGTTCATTGTGTAACAGTAAGATCTTGCATTTCTGATTAAAATTTTATTGAATAATTTTAGGTCTTTATTTTGTATGTGTTTCTCAGACAAGGTGGATGAATTCTGCATCTGAAGAATGAAAATCTGTACACAAAAGTATTACCTTTAACCTCCTTCCAGCACATCACCTGTGAATTTTGCAAACTGGAAACCACCATCTTAAACCAGGAAGTTCTCTTTAGTTTACTTCTGGTGCCTTGCTTGTAGGCTTTCTCCATCTCACACAGGAGGCTTTGAACACAGTCTGTTTTTAAATCAGAAAACTGACAACTAGTTGTTCCCCTCTACAAGGGATTGACCAAAAGTTACTGCATTTTAGTAAAACGGAGTCCAAAGGCTGTTTGTGATGGTTGAGGCTTTGCTTCCTTTTCATAGGAGCTCTTGGATCTGAAGTGTGGGAGATGGAGTAGAAATGAGTGTGTAGGATGCAGCCTTATTTTAGTAATGGCTCATATTTTGTCACAGCTGCCTTGGTGACCAGTTGGTGTTAGAATGATGACACTATAGGGTCAAAACAGTGGCATTCTGGGCTCCATAGTGGTTTTCAGCATTTGAGGCAAGTGGAACTAATATTTATTCTTGTCTATCTCTGGAGGCAGTAACAACCCAAATCCTAGTTTTTCAACCTTAGAATGGTGAAATACAGTTCTCTCTTGCACATTAAGTGAGGTATGTTGTTCAGTAGGCAGTTCTGAGCTCTTGATATTGCTTGCGCTTCTGGAGCCTGTAGAATATCACCTGTGGAAACCTGACTCCAGTGGCCATCAGTTAGTAAAAAGGATGACTTCTAGCATATTTTTCTTGTCTGTTTGCAGTTTTGTGCTGGAGTTGCAGCAACCTTAATCCAGGCTTGAACACCTCATAATATTGAAGCTTCCTTCTAATAAAAAA
>JAVSBS010012969.1:82752-93773 GCA_033124195.1 Coracias cyanogaster | reverse complement strand
AAAGCAGTGCATGGAGAAAGCTAAGAGATTCTGTAGCTCAAGAAATACCTCTTTAGCCTTTTAAAGAAACTCTGAACTGCAATTGTTTGAACTAACCGCTTTGGCTTCATTTTAAGCTGTAGCATGTATAGAGAGTGTTGTGGAGCCTTACCTTTTGCCACCAGGGAGAGGAACTATTTGAAGAGAATTTTCTAGATGATTGTGAAACAATTTCTACAGAATACAAACTAGGGTTATCAACTCTTTTTTTTTTTTTTGTTCCTTTTGGTCAGAAACTCTTGGTCTAATACATTGGTTTTAAATGTTTTGTAGAGAATATCAGAAAATAAAGGAGTGCAAGTTAACTGTGCATTAAGAGAGGATCCCTAAAGTATAACATACTGGAAACTGAGATGTCCCCCTCTAGTACTTATCCCCCAAAACATTGATGGATAATTCTACAGCTGCAGGAAACTTTCTAATTAAAACTCTGATGTATTTTTTTATGGACTTGATGTGGAATTTTGGAACGTTGCAGAATAACCACTATGCAGATTAGTGCTGAAAAGGATAGAGTCAAAATAATTCTCAATAGCAGGCATTTAAAGAGAACCTTTCTGGGCTAAAAGTTATTAATAATACTTATGTTACAAGGAATGCTTAGCCTCCCTGTGAACTTCTTAGCACTGTGGTAAATAATGTGTAGTTTCAGGCATAGAATGTTTTCTTTCATTTGGAAGCTGGAATTTTGTATTGCAAGAAACTAGACATTAGCTTTTTCAGATGACATAAAGTATTAGTTTAACAGTTTCTCCAAAGCTGGCCTTCCAACTTGCTTCAAGCATAACTAGGATGGGACAGATAATGCTCTGTTAAAACTTGATCACTTCTGTGTGATGTTTCAATTTTGAAATCCTTGTTGGATGCTGCAGAAAGTGCCAGGAGGCAAAAAAAATGACATCTTTTGTCTAGAGTCTAGTAGCAAAATCATCTAGATCTGGAGTTAGTACTGCTGGGGTGATTAGCTGCTTTGGCTTGCTGAAGCAGAGATAATATTTTAAAGGACCTACTTATCCGAATTGGAATTTTGACTCTAGCTAATCCTTTTGTTCTTCTGGGAGCTGGCTAAGTATGTCTTTATGGGATTGTTGGTAATAAGGGTTCCATGTAGCTCTCTGAGCAGAGTAGGAAATAATTTGAAGAAACAGAAAAGAGGGAAGGTCCTTCTGTGTTCTAACTGGGTAATTTTAGTCCCATAGCAGAAAAAATGGAATTGTGATCATCAGGAAACACCTACATTTGTGTTATGGGGAAGTCATCTGAAATCTTGTGATCTTTTCTTCTTCATCCAAGATGGAACTTCCAGAGATAGAGGAGAAATTGTTAGAAGTGTTTCAAACAAATGTAAATGTTCCCAGCGAGATGAGCTGTTGCTGGAACATTTTGTCCTACAGGATGCAGAGGAGGAGTGGGTTGGAAATGAGTCTGGCTGCCTTACTTTCTTAGAGCCAAGAAGAGATTTTTGAATTAACTTTGTTCTTCATCAGGACTCTCTATATCTCTTTGAAAGTAGGATGTCAAATTGGATGAGCCTCTGACATCCTTTAATTGATGGGGGGGTTGGGTAATCCATATTTTTAGTAGTCTTCCCAAAAAAGACCCCAGTGACATCACTGAGAAGATGCAGAATTTGTGACACGAGTACTTCTATTCTTCTATCTCCACCCTTAATTTTGGCAGAGATTTTACAAATCATTACTACTTGTGGCTAAACTTTTACAGAAATAAAACCTCTCTCTTCACTAGTACTGTAGAGATAGAATCATAAATCTTTACTTTTCTCTGTATTCAGAATGTGTCATAGAACAGAACTTTAAATCAGAGATAATGGTGATGCTGATTCCATCACAGCTCGTTCTCCAACTGTGAGGAATTTTAGCTTTGGCTTGCATTTGGAGTTTGATTTTTATATTCCATTAATTTTATTCCTTTTCATTAATGTACCTTTCAGCAATAAAAATAGCTTCTCTTTCCTTCACTTCTTGCCTCCTACCCTCAGCTTTAAGGAGATCCTAGTAAGATCAAGTCTTTCCCAGGACAGAGACTGACTTCTTTTGTTATGCATATTTCTCTTGGTTGGCTCAGCTTTCTCACTCTTCTACCTAATGAGTTTCCATAAAGGATAATGTGCTAAGGAAAAGATGGACATCATCTTGTAGGACTTCATCCAACTTGAAGCTCCAAGGTCTATTAATATTACCTCAAGGCTTGGAGGATCTCAGTGTTTCAGCTTGCATGGCTGGCTCAGCTGCTACCTGTGGAGACTTGGTGACAGCGGAGGTGTGTATCCCTGGGGTGTGCTTATGGGTTGTTTAGGGAGCAGGGCATGTACTCGCAGTAGTAGGCAGAACTTGGTTGTGCTGAGAATCTATGCTGTGAGGTAGCTGAAGGAATGCAAATTCAGCAGGATCCACCTTGTCCTGACAAGGATGGTCAAATCCTTCCTTTTACTGAAAATCCAATTAGTTTGAAGTGCCCAGTGGTTTAAGAGGGATTTGGGCTGGTAAGCATAAAGGACATAAGGAGAGACTGAAAAAGAAAGTTAGCTGCTTTTAACCAGCTCTGGAAAGAGAGCATAGTGGAAAAATGATGTCAGATAAACTACTTACTATCTCTGTGGGTACAGTAAATAGGTACCACAGCAGAGCATCTTGAAACAGGAAAAAACCCAAAATGTGAAAATACCATGAGGACTTCTCTATAGCTTAAGGAACTTTCTTCTAGGGGAGGTATCCAAGACCAAAAGCTTGTAAAGCTTGAAAATACATATTGATGAAGCTTTAAAATGACAATAGCTAGCAAAGCTAAAGTGACTCTGAAGAATCTCTTGTCTCCTAACAGCCAATATTAAGTAGCAAAGATGAGGGAAGCAATTCCTGGCAGTGTATAAATAGCTCAACTGGAGTGAACCTGGACTTTGGTCACTTGGAGTTAAGTTACTGAGGTGGTAGAAGTGGTTTTTAGATCCTTTTGAGCTGCTAAATTTGACTAGTCAAAAGGGCATAAATTGGAAAAGGAAAATAGGAGCAAAACATGTTTAAACCATGCTTTGGAAGGGGACATCTGACTCCTGATTGTAGAAAAGTCTGTCTGGCTCAATGTGGGAAATACTAGTGTCAACTAGCTTTCTTGTGGGGCTTTTTTTTCCTGACACTGTAGTTGGACAGGTACCTTGATAAGCAGTGTCAACATCCCACAGCATGCCTGTACAAGCATTTGTGTCCAGTTCATGGTAAACTAGACTGGGGAACTGATCCAGCTGGAGAACAACCTTTCCCAGAAACAAAAGGAAGTGTTTTTGGTTTTATCCAACTGTAAAAATTCCTTGATCTAGTGCTCTGCAGTAGCAAAATAACTTGTACTGGCATACTGCTGTGGGCAGCAAATAACTAGAGAAGAAAAGGTGTTGGCAGTTGTGATGGCAGTTGAGAGATATCAAACGGCGACCTAGAATGGCTTTCACTGGTGGGAGTATGATGATGTCTTTTTCCAGTGAAATGTTCATTATGTCATCATAAGCAAGGAGGACTGCCCAACAGGGACAGATTTGTAGCGCAAACCAGTTAGTACTGGTGTCCACAGTGTATGTCTGGCCTGGTGGCTTACTTTGGACCAGCATTAGTCTAGTGCAGCATGCTGAACATCTAAAGGTGGTTGTAGTGCACTTCTGACTTTGTTCAGGGTGGATTACCTCTGAGTGAGACGGGTCTATAATGTGAGATAAAGCACGTTAAGGGAGGATGAGGAGGGAATTCACTTCCAATGCATGCTTCTGACTTGAACTAAAACTCCTGCTGTTAGGGTGTGTGCTTGGTATTGAGAAATGGAGTTTGCTGATGGAAGGGAGCAGTAGAAACTGGGAGCTGATATATGAAGGCTTGTCTGGCTAACACCACTTTTTCACCCGTCCTGTGTAGCCCTTAAATACGTACTTCGAATCATTCACTATGGATTGTGTCTCATTTAAAAAAGAGTTGTTGCTAAGTGTGACTTGCTAAAATGAGAAACTTTTTGGAATTTCCACTTTGCTTGTATTTCAGAGCTGATTGGGTTGCACGCTGTCAGAAAGGGCCTGAATGGTTGCAATTCTCAAGTATTACTTTCAGTAGCTGGTAGGATTAACAATGTGGATAACTGTACAATTCAGCTTCTGTGATTTCATTTACCTCCCCCTTATCCTTTGATGCAAGTAAATGTGTTGGTTCATTAACTAAAGACTAATGCCCTTCTGTCTGTTCTCTCATTTGATCTTGTATTATGCTGACTTAAAATTTTAGTGAAACATTTGAAGATTAGAAGAACTAAGCAAAATATAACTACATTATAGTTAACTGATTACAGATCAAAACCTTGTTCCTTCCCTGTCTTTGGTAGTTTTACTGGATTTGGTTTTTTTCCTTAAGGAAAAAAATACAGGAATTTTTATGACCCTTCTAAACAGAAGAGTAATTAAACACCTGCTGAACTTTTTTAGCTGATTCTTAGTAGTAGCTTTTTAGTTGTGGAAATATTAATCCTTAAAATGATCTGAAAGTCCTTGTGCCAGTTAGTAAGCTCCTCAGCTTCAGTATATTTTCAGTCTATATACGGACAATTTCTGACCCCAGTCAGGCTTTCTACTGATTCCTGTTCTGGATTTCTAGATCTGGTTTAAATTTCACCAGGTTTAAAAGTAACATTACAATGTTTGGCTTTGCTGCTGTAAATACTGCTCTGTTCACACACTTGCCATTAAACTTGCACAGCATTTCATGAACCTCACTTTGCTTGGCAGATGCTTACATTGGAAAGGGTGTATTGCAGCTTTTACCAGTGACTGCATGAACTTGAGCGGTTTTATTTGACTCGGTGTAAGTTCTAAACAAGATGTGGTAAATACTTCAAGTTGTCAGGTGCTTTCCACAAAGATAGGACACATTCAGTAAAAACAGGCTAGTGGAATCTCCAGATATCTGGAGTAGCGTTATTTGTGGTTAAGGAGCACTGGTGAGCACTCTATAATATAGCAAATAAAAGTAGATACAAAAATGAGGCCAAAAGATGGACAGAAATTATGATTATGGGAAAGTTCTCGGGCTGAGGGAGACTGTTGGTAGCAGGCTTCTGTGAAGGTGAAATAGTGTATGGTAAGCATATGAAAGTCATATTTGAGGATGTACTCAAAGGCAACAGATTTAAAAGATAATCTAACATTACCATTAATACTATTAATATCTTAGTTTTAAATGAGTTTAACTTGGGTCATGGACTCAAGTGGCTTTTTTTTCTTGTTACTACTGGTTATTTAAACAGCTGATAAGTAGCAGTGTGGAAAAGAGATTATTGCATGGAAACAGTAATTTTAAATTATTCTTTTCTGCTGTTCTCTTTTTTTACTGTATACTTGAAAATCTAGCAAATGGACATAAACTTGTGGTCAGTGTTCCTTCCGGAAGGCTCGTGTTGCTTTGTTTAAATCTAGAAATACCTGTGTGTGGATCTCTTCCCTTTTTTATTGATAAGCAGTCACTGAATATGCTTGACCATCTTAAATCATAAGCAAGAATGGTTAATGCACGTCGCTAGTGGATTGTCAGCATGAGTTGAGAAAAGATGTCTTTGTTAACAGGGTAAGGCAAAGTTATGGGAAGATGAGATCATTGAAGGTTCTGCAAAGAAATTACTTTTACTACTAATGTAGTCTTGGTTTTGAAAACTGGAAGTGACTTTGAGAACTGTGGTGAGCCTGAAAAACTTGATGATAGAAGAAGGAAGATGAAGTTCTGTGGTTTTGTTCTGGTTCTTGAGAACTGGAAGAATGAGGTGGAGTTGAGGAAAGTACGGACATCCATTTGCTGTAGTAAAAATAATCAGCTAATAAAGACTTTTGGAAGTCGACGAAGAATGATACTGCAGCAGTTAAGGGTTGCTGATGCTGAGGGAAGAGAGAGGAGGAAAGAAATTATGTAGAGGATGTTTAGGATAGAAAGAGGCAGCCAGTGAAGCTAATGCTTTTGATTTAGATGACTGCTCACAGAATAAAGATGTCTAAGCTTTTGTCAGTGATGCTTTTGCATGTATGGTAATCTGTCCCGCTTACAGGTTTAAGATCTGGTGTTTGCTGACAGGTAGCATTTACATAATCTTTAAAAAGAAAGAAGAAAAGTGGGGAACATGATAAAGGTAGCTGAGGATTTGGAAAGTGGATACAGCATTTGAGCTACCCACTGCTCCACCCTTCTTTTTAAGAAGGGTTTAGTGATGAAACAATATGGTAGGATCTCTTAAAATGGCAAATAGTGTTAAACATAGGGAACAGTATGGTAGGTATCTGCATTGTTCTAGTATATCATTGTATGCTGTCTTAGTATACCTGGCTGAGACTCCAGCATAGTTTTAAGTAAAGGAAAACCTGAAGCCTTTCCTTCTGCCTTGGAAAAAAATCCTAGGTACAGTCAATTTGAGTAGTAGGAAATGACCAAATAATATCCTGATCTTTACTATGCATGAGTCTCGTATCCCTTCTGAAGTTGCAATCAGTGAAGTCTCAATAGGAACGTTCTTTCATGAGTAGAGACGTGGCAGGCAATAGCAGTGGTCACAGTGGTATACTTACACAAATGAATGGTCAACACTAATTGTGATGTACATAATATATTTTTTTTAAGTTTTTCTCCTTTCTGCCCTGATTTTGCAGAAAATCAGACATGATACACTGACGGCATTTGGAAATAAACTTTGGCGATAAGATGGAAGCATAAATCTTGAGACTAAACCAAAACAGAAATGGCTCATGAGTATTGAAACAAGAGACCGAAGAGCCTCCAACAGTTCTGTGTGAGCAGTGGATAAGGAACAACTACCATGGTAACACTAATAACAGAAAAGCTGCAGAACCAGAGCTTGGATGATCTGACATGTAAAACCTACAATATTAATCTGGTAAGTATCTACCAAAGTAACATGTAATAAATGTGAAGTGCAAAGTACATTAAAAGTGACTTGAAACTACATAACAAATTCAAGAATGTAGATTAGCCAGAATTCAGCTGTTTAAGACTGGTTTGCAAAGTGGATGGCAGTTGTAAGGTAAGGGAAAAATGAAACTTCAGTCTGTGGTCCTTCTTGAAGCGTTCTTTAATGATCTTTAGCAAAAAGACTGCTCTCTTCATAAAATAGTGTTCTAATGACTGAAAAAAATTATCAGAACTTCTCAGGATTCCTTTTCCCTTAGTAAAAGAACACAAGTACTGGTATGTGGTGAAGTTTTCTTCACTCCATATTGTGAAGTGTGGGATACCTGACAACAGTATTTACTTAGAAAAACCAGTGACGACCATGTAGGCAACTTTCAGCACTCGGCAGAAGGAGAACAGGTCATCAAGTAAATAGAGTTGCACTGAAAGCCAGGTTACTGACTACCAGACTGTTGGTGCTGGTAGATGCTTGCTTTATCAGTGTGTCAGATGCCTGGTGCTCTGAAAAGTTTTGTAATACTTACTGGGTTATTTTCTGCTGGTTTAATCTGTGAGTCTTGTGCAGTAGTTTAAGCATGCTATTCAAACACTCAGGAATCAATCCTCTTCACATTCCACTTGTGAAATAAGGTGTCTCTACTACAGAGTAATGCAGAATAGTCTCTTGTCAGTTTTGGGTGCCTACCTGAAAACCATGAAACAATATTCTCAGGTTATGCACTAGCCTTGTTTTGCCGACTTTAATTGCAAGGGCACCCTTCTATAGGTCAAACTTTAGGGTACCAGTGGGACACGAAAAAGACTAAATGTTGAAGTGTTGTTAAACTTTAGTTCTGTTATTTTTTAGAAAAACAAATAATGCAACCATTGAACATGAATTATGTTCCATTACTTTAACAGTGAGATTCTACCTCTGTTGTACCTTGTACTTAAGTAGCTGAACTGCTTCCTTATTTGTCACAAGCCCCAGCCAGGTGAAGCATGTCCTGAACATGCTGGAGTTTGTGCACAAACACCTGCAATTTTTCTGTGTTAAATGCTTGACCCTTTGTTCCAATACTTTGTCCAGTTAAGATGTCTGATCCTGGACAATCAAAGGGTTTTATTTTTAAAACTGTAACAGGGCCTTTTAAGAATTCTTCTAATAACTTTTTTTACTGTCTTTACCTTAAATATGTGTTATTCTTGAAAGGCAGATCCAAGGTTTTGGAATGATGTTAACTCTAGAATAGAAGTGCTTACGCAGCTTGCTTATTTTGGTTAGCTTGATATGCAGTTTGTAGGGGAATCCGCTGTATTCTTGAACTGGCAAACTCATCACTTGCAACTAAACTCTGGGCCTAGGTGTGAGCCAGTGATGTCCTGTAATCAGCAGCAGTGCCTGTCTCTAAACTTGTAGTGGCATCTTGTAATTTCTCGTTTTTGAGGCACTGAAGTTTGCATAAATCTATATGCTGAGCTGTCCTCTTACTGAAAGTCACTGTAGGTTTTCAGCTGGAGACTTTTAAGAGTAGATAAGGATGTGTTACTGCTTTTATACCATGTAGCATCTTTGCAGGAGTGTGGCATGCTGCAGTGTGTTGTAGGCTGGTTGGTTTTTGTTTCTGCCCTTATCTGTGCATATAATAAAGCATGAAAAAGAATGTGTGGAAGATGGCAGATGAGGTCTCGTCAGTGATTTTATCCTCAGCCTTCTCCTGCTCGTCTTCCCCTTTATCAAGTAATTTGCTTTGTAAATGTTTTAGTTCTTGCAGAAAATGTGTTCTGAGGCCAGGAGCATGTTCTGTTTGTGCACAGTGGCAGCTTGAAAAGTGTGGAAATTACAAAGTGAGGTGTGGACATGTAGAAGCAAGTGTGAATAAGTGTGCAACTAGTTTCATGGGAGCAAATGATGCTTTCTTCACAAAAATGTGAACGTGAGATAAGAAACTTTTCCCAGCAGTAAATAAAGCTGCTAAATTTTAATAAGGGAAAAAGACTGCTAGTGGGGGGCTTGAGTGGGGGGCATATCTAGACTTTTTGGCAAGATGGTCAGGTTAATGCTGTAGTTTCTAATAGCAGCAGCAGTTTAGAGCAATTCAGATATGGTCTTGCCTACACCTTTTATTATTTGTGCTGGCATGAAGTTCTTTGGGACCATGTGGTGAATCATCTTGTGAGCTGATGAAGGATTAAGACTAACCTCTCTTGACTGGGTTAATGTTAACCCTTACCAGTTTCATGATACCTTTCACAGTGCATCTGCACAAGTGCTTGTCTTGGCACAAGAAGTAGTTGGGGAAAAGCTATTCTCTAATACAGCTTATAAATGAGGGTTATAAAAGAAAGAATAGTTCTTTTAAACCAAGCTAGCCAAGCTGGGCATAAAGGCAACATGTGTAGGACAAAGTACACTTGCTCATTTGTGTAAGCTGTATGACAGAGTACCTTTCTTCACCTCTTGCCTGAATATGTTGTAAAATACTGGCTGGGGCTTCTTTTACTGCTTTGTTAAATGACATGCTGATTTTTTAAGCTGGTGTAATTCATTTGGCCAGTGCATGCTTAGTTGTGGGGGTTTTTTTTTTTAAGTCTTATGAAGCATCTGCCTTCAGAAAAAAAGACCAAATGATTTGGTTTCCTACTGTAGAAGCAGGAACGTTGTCCCAAGCTTTAATCTCAAGTGAGCACTGTAGTTCACAAGGTAGTATAGTAACCCTGGTTGGTTGACTCTACCTCAACAGTGAGATGTTCTGTGAGCAGATTATGGCTTTCATTAGTTGAGAGCATCATAAAAGCAAATAGTTAGTCTCTATTTCCTTGAACGTACATCTCTGGGATCTTAAAGAGTCTTGAGGGTTTTTCTGTATGTTCTGGCTAAGGTTGTACTTTTTCTGGTATTTATATAGAAACTAGTACTGGTTTGTGAAGTGTGAGATACAAGACTTCAAGATGTGGTATTAAGAATGAAATGTGAGCATCTCCAGACAACCATTTGTGGAAGGAAGAAGCTCTACTATAAACCCCTTCTGTGCTTGTGGCTTTTCACTATTTCTAATTTTCATGAAGCCAACTTGTTGAAGCACTTAGAAGTGGGCTAACTTCCTTGGATGGAAAGCCACTAGCTGAAAGATTTGAGGGCTGAATCCTAGATGTGACTTGACTTAATCACTTCTTCACATTCTGAGAAAAGGTCAAATGCTTCTCCTCACTACCTCCTATCTAGTGATATTTGGAAGATATTTGGTAAAGAGATGGAGGTCTGGCATGGCCTATTGAAACAATGGAAGTCACATTTGTATGGTGGCAGTTAAATTAGTACTTGAAAAATAAACACTGGCTTTCCTGTGGTTTGGGAAGAATGCTGATAAATTGGAGGAACTCTGGTATACTTGAAAAGTGGAGAAAATGCCTTGAAATTAAATTTTATGAAGATCAAGAAGTCATTCTGAGACTAATCAGGAGGGTTGCACAGGCTGTGAAGCTCTTAATGTGTAGTATATTGGAGTGTAGAAGAATAGCCAGGGTTATTTTTGTCAGGTTTTGGTTTTTTTGTGCTGAATTTTCTTCAGCAAAGAACACTTTTTAAATTAGTCATTTTGAATTCCAATTCATTGTCAGTCTCACTTGTGTGCCTCTTTCCATTTACTTGGTTCAAGACTAGATGTCTCTTTTAAGTGAATATTTTAACAAAAGAACAGGTGCTAAGACTCAGTAAACCAACTGAAACTTGCAACGCTGTCCTAAATGTCACACCACACAATTCCTTCCCTGAAGAGCAGAGTCTCTCCAAGTGCACAGAAGAGATTCTAATTTTGAACAAGCATTTCAAAATAGATCTGCTTTCTTGCATGAAATAATTCCAACCTCAGTGAAACTTGTAGTTCCATTTTTTGTGTGTGTGTCTGTCTGAAAATGTCCTGCTTTTTTTTTCCTGGAAAATTCTCAAGAGGCATCAGGTTTTGGTGGGGTTTATTTAATACCAAAAAACAGTACTTGGAAACTATCTTGCACATGACCTCTTGAGTTCCCTCTTCAGAAAAATGA
>JAVSBS010012969.1:0-82713 GCA_033124195.1 Coracias cyanogaster | reverse complement strand
GAAAAATGACCTGTTGAATAATTTGGCCTTATTCTAAAGAAGAATTCCTTTACACAGAAGGTAGCAGACTTCCCTGTCAAGGTTCTTATCGATTGCAATCCTTCCTCAAGCATAATAATTTTTAAAAAGTGCTCTTTATTCAGGAAGCTTCAGGTAGTCATAACACAAAGGGAACAAATGGGGGGAGGGTAGAGTGTAGCCAACCCAAGAGAGCGGATAAACTGGTTCAGTGCCCTGTTACAGTAATATCTAGAGGGACTTCTGCCTTGTGCTGTAAAGGTAAAAAGATCCTCCCTCCTATAAACCATTTACAGCCTGATAAAGTCCACTCAAGTTTGGACTTCCAGACATCGTTAAAATACACGACCAGATAGTGTTTCCAAGTATTTTTTGTTTCAGTTAAATAAAGGCAAGTATATATCATAAAGGAGATTCTTTACTTCACTTAGCCACCTCTTATTTCAGTGCCTTGTGCTTTTACTGGAAATAAAAGTGCAGCTCACTGTCCCTTTCCTGCATGTGGTGTCACGTGTGACATTCTTAGTGGGGGTTTTTGGTCTGAATCTCCAAAGAATTAGTTGCTTTTTTGGTAATTTAACAGGGTTCTGTATATATAAAAAAAAAAATCACTTGAGAGGAAGTTGTAGTTGTACTATGTCTTCTTTGTCATAAAAATTGAGCACTGACTTCACTGGAAGCTCATCAGAAGTAGCTCTAAGGATGGAGTTGGTGTCTATGCTAGAGAACATTGCAGTTGTTCTCTATGGTACAGGTCTGTGTGTTTGTGATTCCACTTTTTTTCCATTCCCCTTCTTAAAAAGTGGTTTCAGTGCTTTGCAACTGTCAAAGATGTAGCTTAATCTCTACCTGATGAACAGGGCTTTTCAAGGTGTTTAAAGCACAAGTAATTAACTCAGGCACTGATGAAGAAGAACTTGTTAAAGATGCATTTGGCCAAAAATTATTTGTAAAAACTAAATACTAATCTAATAATTGCCACATGGGATTGTCCTTGAAGTTCTGTTCCTTCTAAGCATCCAAGATCTTCACCTGTGTGAATAGTCTTTTAAATGTTCTTAATTATTATTATTAAGTCATTCTTATTGCCCTCTTCCATGTAGTTCAAGATACACTAGCTTTAGGACTTTTTGACTTGGAATTTTGTTCCAAAAATGTTTTTCCTTAGCGTTTCTGATGCTTGAATAGGTTGATACTGCCTTTTATTGTGGGAAAACTGGAGAGGGAGGAATTTGCTGGAAAACATTTTCCTTAAGTTTCTTTTAATTTTCTCCTTCAGGGACAGCTGAAATGTAACTATTGCTGTTATCAGTGTGCTCTTGTGTTCTATATGATACCGTAGTAGCTGTTGAGAGTAAATGATTGATACTAGCTTTTAAAATGTGTATATTATACAGCTGCAGTTAGGAGAATCACACTAGTAAAAGTGACTTCTGCTGTTAAGGTGCAGACTTCAGATGGTCTGATTAGGGCTAATTAACTGCAGATCCGATGGAGATTCAAAATTGGGTTTCTGCTGTTTACTTAAAGTAGCCTGTAGAAGCCTTTAAAAGGAATCTGCAGATGCAAATGTAAAGTAAAAATCAAATGGCTTGTCTTGTATGCAGACATTGACTAAAAAATAAGATTAAAAACCTTACTGTTGTCCTATCCTTTTATTGGTTCCATTATTTCCTACCTCTAAAACAATAACACTAAGGCAGTATTACCAATAGCTTAGTGTTTGAATCTTACACATGGGGCTCAAGGGAACAAAGTTGTCACTAGCACTCCATGTGTTGCTATACAGCAAGAAAGAAAAGCTTTTTAGCCCAAGGATGTTTGTTTTAACATTTACTTTGTATCTGTAAAGGAAGTGTATGGACAATGCTATCTTCTTTGGCTATACACAAAAACAATGTTCACATAAAAGTGTGTTACTCTCTTTTTAAAGTAATCTTCCTCTCCATCTTGAGGTGGTGATGGGGGAATAAATAATGGCCTTTGGGCTCTGATGGAGCCTTAAGCCTCCTCTTTAGGAGGAGTTATAAATAATGCTGGATAGCAGGCTCTGTTCTTTGTGTGAAAAAATGTAGACTTTAAGAATGCCTTTGTAGTAACAATTTCTAGGTAAAATTAGTTAAGAAAATGGAAATCATGCTGCAAACTTGTCTTGCTGTGCAGATGCTACTGACAAAGCCTAATCGTGAATTCTGAAGACCTTTTCCACCCAAATCTTGTTTTAAGTATCTTTTACACTTTTTCTGAGTAGTGAACCAATAAACTGGTTTAAAAAACTGTCACTCTGCAAAAGATGGTTTTTTGGATAGGAAAGACTCTTTGAAAATGGCTTTTGTACTTTAAAAAGTATTTTGCTAGACTGAATCTAAGAAAATGTAAAATGCTAATAAAGCCTGATTTGGGAAACGTTCATTCTGGGAACCCTTAAGGGTTTGTATATTTAATTTAGATAAAGCTATTTCTGTCTCTTAGTTTAAGATGAAGTGTTTTGCTTTTTACCCTTAAGATGGAAAATGGAAACCCAGTTGTCAGGCTGTGATTTCCTCTCCACTGAAATTAGAATTGGATCAGAGCTTTTTCATTAAGGGTGAATTATAACTCTTAATTTTGCCGTTTATTCACATGGGGTAATGTTGCAATGCTAGAAACAGTTTGATACTTAGCAATATATCAGAAAACATTGCAAATAGCTAGATGCCAGAGGTTTTATTTAGAAAGCAAAGCTGTTCAGGAACTTCTTCAAGATACCCAGCAAAATCCTGTCCTTTTAAAGACATTTTTAAGTGCACATAGAGGGGAACTGGAAACTTCATGCCATTTCCTTGAGATGTATGCTCTTTCACACAGTTAAAACTTTTTTCTGATTAATTTCAGTACTCATCTGAGAAGCTGAACAAAAGTGGCAGCTTGTTCCCTTTCGAAATCAACGGTAAGTTCTTCAGAAACCTTAGCTGTGTTTTACTGAGGTAATTGGTATAGCAAGCAGCCTTTCTTTTGTAAATAAGGTGAGGGGGATGGAGCATGCTGTTGTAGAGCCTGCTGGTTTAAGCTGGTCTCTGAACAATACTGGGAATAGCTGGTTGTTAGTTTTGTGCTTGTGATCTGCTTTGCATAGTAAAAGCCCTCATAACACTTTTTTCTGGTTCAATATCTGCTATGTTGTAGGGAAGCACAGCAATGCTGTTTTTCATGCTAAGCATCGCTTCAGGTTCCTCAGCTAGCAGAAAGCTCTCACATCTTTACACACCTTACATGTTTTGCCCTGTAGAATATCCAGCATGATACAAACCATAAGTTGAAGTCCAGTGCCTTCATACAAGTGTCCCTTGCTTTTCCCCTCCTTAGTCCAATTAGAATGAGAGTAAATTGTATCTAGTAAAAAATACGGGGTTTTGATATGTGAACTTTGTACTGCTTTATTAAGGGAAAAACTTGAAATTTTGCGTGTTCTGTCACGTCTTTAAGCACGGAGGATTTCTCTTTGTTCAGTGGGATTCCCCATAAAGTGTGAATCTTGGTTTGTGTGAGGTTTCAAAGAGAATTTTTTTTTAATCTTAAATACCATTGCTATGTAAACAACTAAAAGACATGTGCAACTCTTGAGGTGTTTGTTTTGGTTTTTTTTAACAGCAAACTTTAAACCAACCTCCTAGCCTGGGAGAAAGTTTCTTAAGGATTTTTAAAAATGAGGCCAGTCCAAGCTAGGAAATCGTCCTTCAGTAGATGCTGGAGTTTCAGACATTATCTGGATCCCATTGTGTTGGCTATTTCACTTGCATTGAATTATGGATGGTCCCTGCCTTGAAGAGCTTACATGCTTAAGGCAAAGCACAGTATGTGGTTGTACCCATCTGAAAGAATGGAGGAGGAAGGACAGAGGAATTCTAATAAAACATGTTGTTTGAATAGGCCAGCTGTCTGCACAGTTAAATGATTTTGAGACAATGGGGTGTTCTTTAAATAAGATCCAAATAAACAGGATAATCCATGACATACTTTGGGCATGGAACATGTACAACTATTTGGGTTTGCAACTTTTAAAGCTACTCAGCAAATCTTTTTATCTTTTGATTACCCTAAAACTTAGTTTAAATAGCCAGCTGTAAGAATATACAAGTATTTAAAGCTTAGGCTGTATCTGAGTTCTTAAAATAGGCGTAGGGGAAAACCTTGGTATTTTAAAAATCCTTTCTTTAAAGCTGGGATAAGTGAAACTTACTTGGCTAATTGGTTTAAATTAGCAAATTTTCTAACCAAGCATGAAGCACTGTTAACTGGCCAGCAGTTTTGCGGCTTTTCAATTTGCAAATCCAAAGTCTGCTGTAGTTCTTCTTACACTTCATTGTATAATGCAGAGGAACAGCTGTAAAATGTGCAGAATGTTCTCAAAGAAACGCTTTACAAAAGAGTGAGAGGCTTCGCTGGCAGACTGCTTTTAACCCAGTACTGCCACTTCAGATGAGGAGTTGTGCACCATGGGTTATGTCTGTATTCACAGTGAAACTTGCAGGAGGTTCTTAAGGGATACTTATTTTATGCATTGAATGAAGATTTTTTTTCTTTTAATTTTTTTTTTCCCTGCACTTTGAATATGAGCAAAAAAGGAAACAATCTACAGTCTGATTTATACTGTTTCTAATTTAAAATAAAGCTTTTCACACCACAGAATGTGAATGCCTGTGTCTTTGAAACTTTTATGTGGTGAGGTGATCTTGATAGAAGAGAATAACAGCCAAATGAAGGACAGCAGTCTGTGAAGAGATTATCCTCCTCTTTTATTTGAAAAAAAAAAAAACACCCAACATTTTCCTTGGTGAGCTTTCACGTTACTTGTTAATCCATTTTGATTGTACCGTGGGTAGTTCACTCTTAGGGGTTTTAATTGTGCTACGTGTTAGGAAGTGTAGGTGAGGAAGCTGTCCCTGTTGCTTGCTAAAAAACAGTGTTCTAATCTTCATTATACAGGACGAAGCATTAACAAGGTATGTATATACTGGAATGCCTGGATTGGCTCCTGAAATACTTTCGTCTTCATGTTTTTAGAATTTTCTACCTCTTCTGAAGTGAATGTGTAACTATAGCGTATAATTTTGACTAAGCTGGACATTTGTGGCTCATCCTTCTAAGTTGAGTTTGATTCATAGTTTTACATGAAACTAGGTTTAAACCAAATTGTCTTTCCTTTGCGTCATTCACCTGTATCTTTCTTTTGTTTTCAGAAGAGAATCCTTGGAAAGCTTTAAATGGGGGTTGCCCAATTCAGACTGACGCAACAAGGAATTCAGCTTACCCGTTCACAGTGTGCCCGTTCAGCACCGGCACTGCCAGTAATGGGAGTCTGCAGTGGCAGCAGGAATCTTCCAGCACGTCTATGGTGTCAGGATGGATAAGTGAATTAAACCTTAACGAAAACTCGGGTCAGCCCTTGGCACCTCCAACGAAACGTCATTGTAGGTCCCTCTCTGAGCCAGATGAGCTGGCTCGCTGTCGGTCACCATGGAAGCCTGGCAATTCAAAGGTGTGGACTCCGGTGTCAAAGAGACGATGTAACAGTGGCGGTAGCGCTACCTTGCAACGCTGCAACAGTCATGGAAGTGCAACCTTACAGAGAAGCACAAGTATCAGTCTGCCCCAAAACATACTGTCGCTAAATAACGTCTTCACCATCACCAGCTTCAACACATCACCAGTACCCAGACCTTCCTCTGCCAGCAGCGGGTTTGTGGACAGTAGCGAGGGCAGCACAAGCTCGAGTACCCGCTGGAATTCCGGAGGCCCTTGTGACTTTAACCCAAGGCGCCGCCTCTCCCTCTCCCAGGAGCACATCACCGAGACAGGAAATCTCTTGCCTTCAGCCAACAGCACTCCCACCTCCACACCCGAGCTCAGCCGGCGTCAGGGCCTGTTGAGATGCCGCTCTCAGCCTTGCGTTCTGAATGAAAAGAAGAGCCGGCTAAAGCGCAGACGGGAGGAGGATGTACGGTGGAACAGACCATCGTTAGACTTTTTTAAAATGACACGGGTGAGATTTTTACTTTCCTCAGTGTGTGAAGGGAACTTTGGCAGAAAGGCTGTTTCTAGATGAGCTGAACTAACTTGTAGTTGTTACAGATCTGCTTGTGTTCTTGTGCTGATATAGATTAGATATAGATCACCATCAGCAGTATAGCAGGCTTCTTAAACTTGCCAGTGCTGTGCCCTATATCAACTTTTTGCTTCCAAAGCCCAGTTCTTGAAGTCCAGTCTACTTGATATAGAGTATGAAGAGCTATAAAGAGTTGCCTGATGCAGAGGTCAAAGAAAAACAGTTTGTTTTTAAAACGCAAGGAAGCCATGGGGAAGGAGGGGGTAGACAGAGCAGCATAAAAAGTTATGCCACTGTGTTCCCAGAGAAGTGAACAATAATTTGTAAGTCATCTTGGTGCAGATCTGTTAGGTTAATCCTTCTCTTGCAGCTTGAGTAATTCTGTAAAGCTAAATAAGAGCAAATAAACAACTATGTAAGAGTTAACTAAAACTACTAACAAGCGGTAAGAAATAGTGTTCTAATACAGTAACTGCAGATCCTCCAGCCCAATGGAGAGGTGTTTTACTCTGGTTACTTAGAATTCTACTTCACTACACTACATAAAAATCTGTGGAAAAAATACTAGGAAGATATTGAAACAGAACTGTCTACTTTGGAATACTCACTGAGTTGACTAGTTCACGTCCACTTTGCTCATCTAAGTCTTTATGATGGCATCTGTCCTTCTCTTAGACCTTTGTGAGACAACTTATAGCTTGAAGGATTTTCTTCTTGAAAAATATGGCTTTTTTGATGAAGCTGTGGGGTAGGTACTTGATTGGCAAGCCATAGAGAATGATCTGTTTGCTTATTGACACGGTTGATAACCAGTTCTGTTCTAGGTATGACTACACACTGTTCTGAGTTCTGGTTAAGATGCAAGTTTACTAGTTAGCTAACCAGATCTTACCTATTTTTCTGTTAATCGCTGCTGAGATTAGTTTGCTAATCTACTCCAGAGATATTAGTGGATTTGCCTTTCAACTGCCTGTGTGGTCTAATGCAGATTTCTTTATTTAAACTGAATCTAAACTTGAAAACCTGCTCCTTTTTTGGCTGGGCTTGCTGTTTGCATTCCTCAAGCTCTAGAGGTGAGATGCAGTGTTTCAAACTGGCAGAATAGTTTCAGTTGCTCAGATGTTATACCTTCTAAATAATCCTTATAATAGTGTATGGAGGAAACACAATATAGCCCATGTCTATAGAAAGGTTTTTTGCTATTTAGATTTGCTGCTGAGTAGAAGAGTACATGAGACTAATATTCATGCAGTCTTGATCACATTTTCCTGCAAGACCTATTTTGAAATGATATTTTTGTGATAAGATGAGTAGTTTATGTAACAGTTCATTCTGCAGTGTCAAGGCCTTGGTGGGTTTTTTCCAAGGTGTTTCAGTAGAATCTCCTTATAAAGATACTACTGTGTATTTAATCAAAGGCACAAAGTATAGTTTGGAAATCAATCTGTTTCCAAACACTAACCTTTAATGAAAACATCTGTTTAAAAGCCAGGCAAGTACGGAAAACATTGCAAGTAAAAATTAAGTCTTCAAGAAATGTTGGGGGTTTTTTAGAACGATAGCTTGCTTACTCATTTTGTTGTTAAATGTCTACCTTTTCCCCCACGCCTCATACCCTGGAAGTTGTATATGCTCTGAAACGTACAATGTGGTCTTAAACATTTCTCTCTTAACTTACACAAAATCACTGTTGTGCAAAATATAAGCTAATACTACAGGAGACTTGTTTTGAAGTGTCATACAGCAAGAGGTGGATATGTCCTAGATCTGCATATAGCTCAGACTACAAGAAGGGGAAGTTCAGTAAGACCTCTTTCCTGAATCTTGATGGCTCCTTATTGTTTCCAGAAATGTTTGGGGTTTTTTTCTATGATTTCAAATTCACTTCTAAGTTTATGAAAGACCTGGGTTGAAAACAATGGTTTTAAGGATTTTTTGTTCTAAGCTTTATTGCAAATATTTTGATGTCCTCAAATCTTCCTAGAAAGCTGAACTTACTAAATAGTTGCTCAAAACCAGATTAGTAATTAGCTAATTAGTATTGCTTGTGGAGAACTTAAATCATAGGTGACCCATGTTATGATAGATCTGAAGGTGCTGGGAAGGGAGAGTTCTTACTTTACGTTGAGGTGGTGTGTTGCAGCCATAACTGCATGAAGAGAGGAGTTTTGGTTCTGTAGCTATTTCTGCCAGCTCTCTGAGTCCTGAGAGGTTGGCATTGAAACACCTGCCAAAGTTGCTCAAGGTTTCTCAGGAGTTCTCTCCAGTCAATATTTATCAGAACTAAATGATTTGTTTACTTTAACTTGAAGCAAGTGCTGTTATCTGAATGAAGATGTTAAATAGCTTTGGTTAGGTGGAGCTTTATAGAGAGAAAGGGGTGAGAGATGGTTATAGTTTGGTGGTTTGGCTTTTTATTAGTGATTTTTTTTTTTTTTTTTTTTTGCTGGCTGAGTACTGGAATATGTTCTTGGTTGCTGCTTCAAGCCCTACTAATTTCCTAAATATAAGTGCTAGAAAATAAAAAGTAATTCTGAAGGCAAAGTGGCCATTGTCATTGCTTTTTAAGCTTGTATTTCATAGGTAAGTAAATTCAGATTATTTTCTGTGTTTACAACCTATCCTTAGTTTCTCTGCTTGTTCATGACTTGCTCCTGCCGTTGTTGCCTCTTTAATACTCTAATTTGTGCCTTTATTTAAAAGGAAAGAAACTGGGCAGCTCTTAACCCTACAGACTATTTCTTTATACTTTCATTTTCTTCTTCCACAGATCTTCACAATTCATTGTACTTGTCTTCTGGTTTAGATTTTATGCTCTCTTGGGAAAGAATATCCTGTACCTTCAATTCTCATGGAAAAGACGACATTAATATTCAGTAAAATGAGTAATTCGTGCATGTAGAAATAGATTGAAATGATCAGGCAGACTACTGTACACCACTGTTCTTACATAGTGCTAAATTCTGGAAGGATCTTTTTCTGGACTTGAAGCTGAAAATATAAACTTGTGAAACTTCAGGCCTTCTAGAGCATGAAGACAGCTGTAAAAACAAGTGGAAAAGACTGTAGGAAAAGATAACAAAATATGATAGCTGTGTTCAGCCCCTAAGGACACAAAATTACTTTCTGTTCAGTTATGTATGCAAGAATAGCTGTAGAGTTGTAGAATTGAGGATCTATGCCTACTTAGTACTTGTTCGCAGTTGCCCAAATAAGAAGCTGGCTCCAGTGAGGAGTGCTGGGCGTCCTTCACTGCAGCAGGCGTCTGGTTACCCTTGTATTTCAAGATGACTGTGCATGGCAAGGAGCCTCTTTGAACTTGTGCTCTTCTGCAGCTAATAAGCTCTATCATAGAGGCTACCACAGTAAGTAAAGGTGGCATTTAGACTGGGAACCACAGTAGGAAGATAGAAATGTTTCTTTACTGAAGAGGAAACTGCTGAGCTCTTTCAGATGTTCTGCTTCATGAGTTACGTCAGTCAGTCATGAGGTGTGACAAGTAAAGAACAGCCAAGAAGTTGCACATTTTTTTTAGGATGTAAGCAAGTTTTATTGTGACAGTGAGATTTAATTCTGTTTCAAATCAAACCACATGCTGTAGTTTGGAGTCTTTCTGGTGGTTAACATTCTTGTGCTACTCCACCCCCAGTGCTGTGGCATAGAGTTGCAAAAAAAGTTCTCTGTATCATGCTTAGGAAAAAACAAACCAACCCCAGACTTCTTTAACATGTTCCCTGAAGCGGTCGTTGGTCTATTTTAAATAGTTGATATGAAATAGCTGTCTTTATCCAAGGAAGGAGTAGTTTCAGCTATTCAGTGCTGCGGCATCTCATGCTTTAACGTTGACAACACAATGAAAAGTCTCAAGAGTCTCTCTAGGAACTCAAGGATCGAAGTTTTGGTTTTGTAGCCCAGGGTGGTCTGCCTTCTTAGAAGTGCTTTAAAATTGTCTGGATTTTATACAGGTGGGTTTCTTGGTACTGAGAGAGATGTGAAGTGCCACACCAGGTCAGGCCAGCCTGGTGCCCTGCCTGACAGAACAGCTGCATTGAGGCATGCAGGAGCAATGGACGTGCAATGTGATACTTCCTCCAGCATGATGACCT
Organism: Coracias cyanogaster; assembly: GCA_033124195.1. Taxonomy (NCBI): domain Eukaryota; kingdom Metazoa; phylum Chordata; class Aves; order Coraciiformes; family Coraciidae; genus Coracias; species Coracias cyanogaster. Next base: position 72,504 of record JAVSBS010012969.1, on the reverse strand, counting down.
GGCTTTTGCCACACCAGTGTGCATCTTTTGGGCTTCAAAGTGTGCGTCAGTGGTTCAAACTCAGTCAAATTCTGATAGATTCATTTTCTTTTAATAATCTGTTTTTTAACCCTTTGTCTTGGACCTCCACAGTATTCTACAACAGTTTAACTATTGTAAACTCTATTCATCATCATCTTCTCCAAACACCTGAATGCTTGATTTATTCTCATGGAGTTTAAGGTCTTGAATCAGCAAAACAGTTGAATAATTTTGATCTGTAAAGTAAATTGAGCTGAAATTGTCTCTGCTGTATGATTAACTTCATGCTTCAGGTCACAGTGATGTAGTGGCTTTGGATCTATATGGTAAGGAGGGCTTCTCCCAGAAGATAACATCTGAGTCACGAAGACACGTCAACTCTGGCCAGAACAGCAAGAGTGGTATCACTTGGGTGTGAAGATAAGCTGAGGGACTAATTGATAATGATTTCCATAGCAGTTTAGAAATGGACACAAAGTAGGGATGAATGGTTGATATACTTCCCTGAAGGATGTGATGAGGAAGTATTTTATGAAGGGCAGAACACATCAGGAGTTCCACAACTGAACTTGGATCAAATGATCGCTGCCTCTGGTGCAGAGACTTTCTTAGAAGAGATATCTCTGGATCTCTCACAGAGAGCCTGCATCCACTTACTTGACTTTTACTTCAGCTTCTGCAAACCAGCCCACACAATGTGAATAGATACAAGGGTGAGATGTGACAGTAATTATTTTAAATATCTAAACCACAGTAACAAAACTTGTGGTTGCTGTCTGAGAACTATTAAGCATTAATTTCATTTTGTTGCTCTTGGAGGTCACTGTAATAGTCAGTATGTGGACAGGTAAATGAATTAGACATACTGTGTCCTCACTGAGATTGAGGAGAATAAGCTCTGAAGAATTCGTGTTGAATTTTTGGATTCTTCTTGTGTAGAAAATTTCGAGGTATGCTGTTAGGCATGGTTACAGTAAATTAATCCACTTTGTAGCACAAGCAAAGTGAACAAATGTTCCCAAGCTGCACCCTCAGTATCACTGCTGTAAGAACTCAAGTGTGGACACAGAAAAGACAATATCATACACATGCATTGTGAAGCAGCTGCTCACTTGCCTTAGGCTTTCTCCCAGGCTGCTCTTTTAGCCATGTACAAGATCAAGAAGTGATGCCAAGAGTCCCTTACAGTGCTAGCAGGGTAACCTGTGTGTCAAACCTGGGCTAGCTAAAGTAGGTTAAGTACTGGCTCATGAAGTTCATTCAGATTGTGTTCTCTATATAGTAAGCATCTTGCCTTAAATAGTTTTGAGGTGCTTATGTAAAGCTTGTTTCTTACAGCATCCTGTCAAAATGGGAACAAACAGGTTATTTGGGGTAGATTTATTTTCTGCTTGTGGATACAGTTAAGTCAGCAAAGGCTGTTCTCTGGCTAGCACATGGCACTTGTGTATTGTGATTTGGGGAAGATGACACAATTGCAAGTCTAAATCACTTAGGCTTTTGCAAGATGATGTAGTACAGCATCTTTAAGTCAGAATATAGGTCTGTTATTTTTTTCCTACCTGTGGATGACACTTTGCAATTCAGTGATGCATTGATGTGCAACGCTGCTTCTCAGATAAAATAGATGGTAGATGTCTTTGCACTGTATGGGGGTGTCTTCTGCTTCAAGGACACAAATGAGCTATATGTAGTGAAGAATTGGATTGGGGTTGATTTGGATCAATAAAATGGTAATAAATGTAAATATGCAACATTAATTTACTAGTAGTTTCCCTTTGTATTAGATTAAGGACCAAAAAAACAGCTATGAATGAAGGATTGAGCCAGGGATAGAATTATGGGTCTTGTTAGAAAACTTAATACCTATTCCTAGGGGAGCTTTTAACTTCACATTTGAAAAATAGAGCTAAATCCTGGTCTACCTTTGCTTTGAACAACAGTTCTGGGCCTTTTTTTTTTCTTCTTCCCATGGTTGTAATTTCTGTAAGTCATCACAAACTAAGAAAGCAAAAGATAACATGATTTGTATTTCGAAATGCATGAAGTCATTGAAGCTCTGTGGTCAATGGTCTTGTTCAAAGGACGGGAGCTGGGTATCAAAAGAGTCCAGCCTAAATGGTTTAAATCCACTTTGTGTAATTCTAGGCATAAACTTAATTTATAGATGAAAGGAAGTAGTAAGCAATGGACCTCAAGGAAAATATTTCTGCTTTTTGCCTATACAGTGTACCCCTACATGCAAGAGGCCAAAGATTTCAGCATTTCCAACTGTGTTGTCTTTTCTTCTTGAAGGGCAACCTTATGATTTGGAGGACAAATGTCTGAGTGGGAATAGATAGAATAAGCTATTTGTAGGTTTTCTAAGCTTCAGCAGAGTGAAAAACTACTGCTATGCCTGCAGAATTTTGAATAATGAAATGCAAGTCAATTTTCATCTACTAGAGGTTGGTCAAGCTAGTATAATTACTCATTGCAAATTAGTTTCGAAGCTAGAGAATTGCTAAGATTGGGCAGAACTTCTCTTTGGAGGAGAACGAGTATGTGGAAGATGGGACCAGTTTCTTGAGATGCCTTCTCTCCTGGCATTTGTGAAAGGGAGAGACTTCTTGAGCAGACTTCAGTGATGGCCAGTGACAGTCCCAGCACCCCCATCATCAGTGAAACAGCACAGGTACTCAAACTCTTCGCACCTGTCTCTGAATAACAGATGCCTAGTAAACTTCTATGGATTTTTACTTTGAAGAAGCCAATTTAACCTGCAATCCAAGTTGAGCAATAGGCATCCATTATGTAGTGTAATTATGCCTCCCATATCCTTAAATTAAATGCAAAAATAATGTCCAGCAGTTCAAGTTGAAGTTTGTGTGAATAGCTATTTACATTTGGCTTACTATCAATCAGTAAAAAACCAATTGTGGAAATCGCGGATGAGGAAAGATGTTTTGAATCATGCTATCTAATTCTCTGTTGCTGCATGATTACTTCCCACAATATATATATTTTTCTAGTATTTGGTCCACTGTTAGCCATTTAAATGTCTCCAGGGATGTGGTTTTCTTGGCAGAGAAAGAGCCTTTTGCAGGAAGCAATGGCAGTTTTGCTTAAGCTATAAAACGCATTCAGACTAACTTAAGATAGTAGCATGTATTTTTGGATCTCTTTCCTACTGTCATGATAATATTTTATAGAAACAGACTTTAAATTTAGCTTCCTGGTCCTCTGGTTGATGAAAACATATGAGCTCTCTTAGTGTCTATTTGAAAGCAACTTCTGCAGGAGTGGGAGGAGGGATAGCAGATCCTAAGTATGGTGTCTAGAGACTAAAAGTCTGCATCCAGTTATTCCTTCCTGTTTTGTGAATATGTTAGGAATTATTGTGGGTTTTGCCTGAAAAATTTTTCCATGAGAGTCAGAGGAACTACACATAAGCAGTAGTTTTTGCTATAAGAAGTAATAGCTAAGGACTTACAGCTTCTTGTAGAGCTTTGAGGACTGGAGTAGGACCAGCCAAAGTGTTTAACTAGATACCCATTCCCAGTCAAAAATTCAGACTATTTCTTTCACTAATAGTACCGTCTCTTAATAATTTAAAGCTCTTCAAAGTACTCCAGTAAAATAGGTTAATCAAAATGAATATCTTGTAGAAAGTGATGAACATTTTCAGTCAGCCTAAGTTTTATTTATTCTTGTTTGTGAAGTGTTACACAGATACTGCTTCACATGAAGCTATTATGTTTAAAAAAAAAAATCAGTTGCTGTTTTCAAAACTTAAAGAAAAAAAATAGCGTGTATTGAATCAGAGCAAAAAGCTAGTATTTCTGTGATCTGCAGTGATGTGCATAACTAATAAGCAAAGGTAAACAGACATTTAAAAAAAACACCCCCCAAAAAAACAAAACAAAAAAATCAAAACCAAAATCAAAACAAAAAAACTCGGACTGACACGAGTTCATGCTGTTTTAAGTCAATAGAGGGGAGGTTGTATGGGGAGGTGTCTAGTTCGAATGCTGTTTTCTTTCTCAAACGTTCCAAGGGGAATGAGCAGTAACTTGGCACAGAAAAGCCAATGCTGATTTCTGACTTGAGGAAAGCGAGACATTCCTTCTGCTAGCTCTGCTTCCACTTGGGCTCTGAACTTGGAATTTGTTCCTGTATTTGAATTCATGTAGCTTAAATATCCCTGTTAGCATTCTTACAAACTTCTTAATCATGTATAGCATCTAGTGCTTGTCTCTTGCTGTGTTCATGTGAGCAGGAAACTTGCTTAAATAGCAACAGTATTTTCAGGGAGGTGTTGAACTATTTTTACAGAGTATGCATTTGTAGCAGAAGTCATTTGCTGAAGTTTAAAGACAGCCATTTAACCTTGTTAGAAGCCCATATTTTCCACTGGGCTTTATGTTACTACCTGACAATCAGTTACGAGTTTGGATTTTGTCATTGAGGGCATAGCTGTATGGCTCTTTCATCCTTGTAAACCTAAATAGCTGAACTGCACATGTGTTGTGTGAAAGTAACGTAGGAAGTCTCTAAACTTTTCTATTTCAGGAGTGACATTGTTAACATCAGTTAAAAGGCTTAGCTATAATTACATAGCTCTTATTAACACTGGTGTTTGAAAACCGACGTTCGTTTTCTATGAGCAAGGTTATCCCTGTCCCCTCCCAGATGGTTTTTGATGTGAAGTGCTTGAAAATATTGAGTTACTACTATTTTCTTTTTAATCTGGGTATTATGCTTAACTAGCCAAGTAACATAACCACACAGTTTTTACTTTTTAATAAGTTCAGACACTACTGAATGTCTGTAACTCAGACATTACTGTTGTACAGAATCACTCTTTTACAGAGACTTGAGTCTTTCACCAAAATGTGTGTATTTACATTGGCTGAATCATAGAATCATCTTTCTTGATTAAAGATAACCTTTGTGCCATGACTAACTTTAAAGAGTGGGTTGGGGAGCAAATGTTGGGAGCTTTTACTGTTGATGGAGAGGTGCAGGGACTTAAGCATGGTGTTCAGTTCTTTAGTGTGCTGTGATGAGTTCCTGTGGAAGCAAGAAGAGTTCAAGTTCCTAAAATGAAGTAAGATACTAGATTGTATACTTCTTTCAGGGGGAGGTAAACATTGTGTAAACCTTCCAAAAACTGGGCTGTAAGAAAGGCAGGTCAGGTTATAACTTAATATGACAATGAATCTCAGAAGTCTGAGGATGCCAGATGGTGCCATGGTGTGTAGCTACTGAACTGACTTGTCTGAGGTTTTTTCTAAAACTTGTGGGCTTTATCCAAGCCCATATAAGTAACATGTAACTCACTCAAAATGGGAAAAAGTGTGGTGTATTTAATTGCCAGAAACACTGCCCTGTGGAATTAACTTCCCTTTTGAACTGTCTGTGTGAATCTTTATACTTGGAATACATGTAGCTGATTGTGTAAGCTCTGGCAGAACAATGCTAATTGAAGAGTGCAGTTATTCCAAAAGCAAGATGTAGGAGATTGTCTAGCAGCAGACTGGAGTAATGAGTTTGGATCTTCTTTGCTTGATGATACATGTTGAGTCCAACAAATTAAACCGGAAAACATGACTGGGTTTTTAGGCTTTCGGTATTTCTTCCTTTATTGTTTCTTAAAAAAATTACTTTCCTAAAGGAATCATGTAGAAGTATCTCTGATAGCAGTTAATGTTTGCTATATCAGTTTCTTGATCTTCATAGTTCAGATACTTATACATTTGAATACTGCTGGAAAAAAGGCATCCTCAAATAAAAAATGAGATGTTGAAACTACTTCTTGTCACCTGCCTCCAAATTCTTTTTGAATCTGGGGTATAATTGGCATTAAGACTCCTCTCTGTCCTGTTCAAAGTGCTTGTTGGGAACTTGAACTATTTATTTCTGGGAAGTTCTACAGAAAAAAAAGTTCAACTGTATCTTTCATTATTCTGAATTACAGGTCCTCCTTCATCACTTGCTTCAGGTTTTATTTTTTTTCCATTAGTTTCCTTAAAGAGATGATGTGCTAACTCTAAAACCCTTCACTCTTTTCAGATCCACTGTTGTGTAACTTTAAGTTTGGGTTCTCCAAATGCTTGAATTCTTATGTTGGTATTTTAATGCTTGTAAGTAAATGCCAATGTGCAATGCGTTGGTAATAATGCATTATCTTCTCTGAAGCTCTGCTGCCCTGTAATCATCCTGTAGCCTGTTAGTGTTGTGCAGTCAGTCTGCTTTGAAACTAAGGAGGTTTTGGTTATAGAAACCACTTTAGTATTTGTTTGTCCCCTTCCTCACTCCCCCACCCTTGCCACCCCTGTGGTTTGAGTTTTGTATGAGGAGGACTCAGAGGAAGGGAAGCTGAATTCCTTTTCCTTGTTTTCCTCTTTCAAATACAATGGTGATTATAATGTCTGTATGCAACAGGCATTATATTTTGGTAATCATGTTTTGTCTCAAAGCAAGTGAGTCATCTTCTGACTGCCAAGCTTCAGAATGACAGTCATTAAGAACTTTCCATATGAGGAAGCAATAACAGATTTGTGGGATGGCTAATGAGTAATAGGTAACTGGTGTCCTGCTCCTGCTAAGCTTTAGTATCTATTAACAGGTATTTTGCCTTTAGTGTGATAGTTTATATGAAGCATTTCTACACAGTTTATAATTTGATCTAATATATGAATCCTTTAGAGGCCAGCATTTTATACTGTGGTACAAAAGCAATGTGAATTGTGCTCCCCATTTTTCTGTTCACTTAGTTCTTGTGAGTTTATTCCAGGGCAGCAGAGATTAAAATTTAATTTATTAAAAAATAATTGTTGTTATAGTTTGGGAGTCAAGTCATATATGTTGCCTGTATTGGTGTGCATGTAGCACTAGCTTCATATTTGATTTAAATGAGCAGAGGTATCCTTGATACATTAAAGATTATCTTCAACTTTAAGGTCACCCAATTATTTTTGAGATAATTAACTTTTATGTAGCTTTAGCATAGTCTAAAAGTATTACATATAATTACTTCACCAAGTTAGAAGTTTCCAGTCGGCATTATTGTGATTCTTTTGAGCAGCCTCTTAATCATCAGAGGTCACACTTTCTATTAAAGGGAGAGTCTTGCCCATAGCACTTAATGACTCTACTGAACTATTTCAGTGTATCTGATGGTGTTCATGTATAACTCTGCAACTGGAATAAACCTAGTAAAATTCATTGATAGTCTTCTGTTACTGATGAAGAGAGTTTGACACCAAAGCTGTTAGTTTTGGTAACTCTTCCAAGGAACAGCCATGTTGAGAAGGAAGGCCTTTCAAAGTAGGTGTCTTAGAGCAGGAAAACTTTTTCCTAAGAGCTCTAGGACACATCTGAGGCTTGCTGTGTAGTCTCAGACTTATGGGAGCAAGTGTTGATATCAATGGCAGATCCTTCAGGCAGGACCAGCAAGGTGCTCTCCCAATACTTTCATCCTCTACCAGGCTTGAATTTGAATTTGCTCCTTATTTTTCTAATCCTGTTTTAATGAACAGGCTCAGTAAGATAAAACTTGTTTAACTGTGGTGTCAGCACCTGAGGATGAATCTGCAGTTTGCCAAGTTGTTGGAAAAAATGCAAGTGTTAAATTTGATGTTTTTACCTCCTCCTGCCATGACCAAGATGCACTACATAGATAACCCTAAATAAAAAGAGGGGGAGTTGCTGTCCATCTAGGGCTCCATTTTAGATACATTGGAGCTTGAATAATCCAGATCTTGTGTAATTCCATTAAGAGGAAAATGCTCTATTACTTATAGCTCTAATTGCTAATTAATGAGGTCCTTAATTTGTTAAAAATAGCTTTTTAGGTTGAGCAGTGTTATAGGGGAACGTTTTTTCCAATCTTAAATCTTTTCTTGACAGCAAGATCATTTAAGGTACAAGTTTTCTGTGCTGAAACATAACTGATAACTGTGTTCCAAACCAGAGTTGTACAGGTCATAAAGTTTGTTAAGAAGTAGCCTTGTGGCTTTTTCTAACCCCTGCAGAGCATTTTCTTGACCCAGTTATTTTACAAAGACAGATTAGTGTTTTTCTTACCTTGCACACTGTTGCCTGAAAGAGGTTAGTCTGATGGTTTGACACATGGTTTGGAGAGTCTGTAGTCTTTGCCTCTGTTACTGTTGGATTTGGATGCTGTTCTGCTCAGATGTGTTTAAAAAAAAAAAAGTGGGTACTTGAACTTGAAAAGCTCCTTCAGTAACAGGCCTTGAGAAGGCAAACCTTTGTGTAGGCATATAAGGATTTCTCTTCTAGAATTATTCTTACATGATACAAATGTAAAGTGTGGGACTGTTCTACTGGGAGTGGACATTTTTGTTAAGTGGCAGCTTAGCATCCTTACAAAATAAATGTCTGTGTTTATTGGAAATTGTCTCCTGACTAATTCCACATGGTTGAAAAGCTTTCTTCCTCCAAAGTGTTGCCACCTTCTTCCTCCATTACTGAATCTGTGTGCCTGCATGTGCTTATGTTTTATAAGGAAGTTATGGACTATTCTGCTCTAAGTTCTCTTTCCTTTTGGAGGGAGGACAAGAGAAGTGAATGTTTGAAGCAGGAGTAGTACTTCTTATTACTGTAAGACCGTGGCACGTGCTGAATTAAATATTTTACACAGGTCACCACTCTTCAGGTTCTAATTCTTGTATATTACTGCTCTGGAAGTCCCTTCTGGCTTGGTCTGAGCTGTCTTTGCTGCTCTGCCTTGCTTTGCTGCTTTTTGTTTAGGGATTTTTCAAGTTCTTTGGTCTAGAGTCAAAATCCTGTTTAGTTTTCTTTGTAGAGAATAACTGCCCAGAAAACTAGCTGTGACTCCTGGTGTCGAGCATTGCTAAATCCCACTCCATCTTCATCATGACAGTGAGAAGTATTTTGTGCCTTGTACCAGAATGATCCAGTAGATCCAGAATTCCGTTTGATCCTCCTCTTTGTGGCAGCATGATCAACTGACAGTATCTGCAGTTCCTATATAAATACACTGAGCTCATCTTGGGCTAGTGTAGAAGCTGCCTTATGCAAATTCCTGAAATGTTCCCTGACTAGTTAAGCTTGGGATCTAGTGACCATGATGTTTGGTGGATGGCTCAAGCATAACCACGGCGTATTGGAGGACTAGGCCTGAGAGTATCAGACATCTGAAGTCATGTGAACTCCCTCAACATCCTTGCCCACCATTCGCTCACAGACACTGCTGTTGTAACAACAGGGTTATTCTTCTGATATCCAAATTGGCTCAACTGTGATACTTTTGTTGCAGTGTGGTCACCATTTATTGAAATAGCACTTGTTATGGCTTGTGCTTCTTTTTTTTAGTGAACAGATTTCCACAATGACTGTGATTCTCAGTCTTTACCATATTAAATTCTAATCCACTTAGCATGGTTCTGTCTTTTCCTGTCAGAGTGCATATTCTGAAAAATCTAGAGATGTCTTGGGAGCCATGATACAAGTTTTACAAGCAGGATGTATGGCATGGTCAGCAACCAGAGAATAGTGGCCAAAAAAAACTTAACAAAACTTCTGTTTCTAAACAGAATTTGGGGATATCTTTTTTAATTTGCCACTGTCAGCAGTTTGACAATCTGGAAGCTAGTGCCTTAAAGCTATGGGTAAAAAAAAGCATTATTTTTTTACTTCAGGAGGAGGTGCTGGCATTTGAGGGGGGGAAGAAGGAATCTGTCCTCTGCAGCCTTTTTAGTTTATATTCTAGGTCTATGAATAACTCTCAATGCCTGTCTCTTCCAATTATTATTTCCTCAAGCAGCACTATTTGTAAGACTGATATTTTTGACACAACCTTCGGTTTCCAATGTATTCTTAAGCATAAATAGTATTTCTTCTTCAGGTATGAGTCTACCAATACATGCTGGATCTTCTACTTTGGGAGTTCCTTGTACACCTGTGAAATAACTTCAGTTCAGACTCTTGTTCTCCTAAGTAGTGATGGAAGCAGTTGCCAGTCATACAAAACAAAAATCAATATATTATTCACTGTGACTAATAGTGGCAATGCGAGGTGTTTCTCTGTCCCAGTCACAGAGCACCACAGTAACTTTTGGGAGTAGCATGAACTGTGACCTAAATAGGGAAGAGATTCAAACTAGCGCTACAACATATTGTCTGCAGAGCATAATGAGTGACAGGTTTGGGACACTTTGAATATCTCCTCTGTTTGTTTATTTTTTTTTTAAAGACCTATTTTGCTTTGATATCTTATAAGAAATATTGCAAACAGTACTGCTTGCCTGCTTTAGCTACTGTCATGCTTGGTATTTTTTTCTTCTGTTGTGGTAAAGTCCTTCCCATATTACAAAACATACTTAATATCATGCCTTCCATGGGGGATCATCTGATCTATACCCATTCAGAGTGGGGGTCAAGTCTAGTTTTGTCATGATAATATAGTTTGTAATGCATATTAGTGGTTTCGACTTTAAGTTACAGCAGTAATAACTTGATCCTTGAAGTTTGTGCTTGGAAACTGTAGAACTGAGGATTACAGAGAAGGAAATGAAGAGAAATGGCAGGATGTTGAAATGCGTTTTTAGTGAACAGTCATATTTGTAATAACCTCTAATCTGTAAGAACAAACCTCAGTGGAACTGTTAGCAAACTATGAATGCTGTTAACTCCCTCTTCATTAAAGCTCCTTCTACACATCAATTCCAGATCAGTCATGTTTAAACTCTTTAATTTGATTCATAAGTACTTTGTTATTTTTTTCTTAATCTGAAAATAATTGTTTCCGTTAAAGGTATAGGATGATTCTGCTTTCCCTAACAAGTATGATAAATGGCTAGAGTATCACTAAATTGTTAAAGAAATGTTGGTGTTTTTTTTTTTAAAGTTAGATTGTACTGTCTGAGGTTTTTTACTTCTCCAATTGAAATTGTAGATGTTAGCCTGAAAACCAATAAGCAAGGTATTCTGGCGTGTTTCGCAGAGTTGAGTATGCATGACTGACTGACTTAGTGCTGCCTCTTCTCGTCTTGTATCTTCTGGTCTTAAATGTTCATCTTACTTGCTTTAGGAAGCTTGTTGATCACCTAAATGCATTTAGTTCCTAGTTATTTAATTCAAGCCAGTAGTTTTCTCCTCTTGCTCTACCCCATACAGTTGAAGATAACTTGGGGCAGGCTCCTTTTATAAATGATTTCATTTGTATTATTTTCTAAAAAAAAAATCTTGCCTAGGAGTGCTAGTCTGTCACAAAGGCTGTTTAAATGATGGATCCTTGTTATTCTACTGTATATAGGATGCAAGTCTTAAAAATACTTTATATTGTACTAGGTTGCTTTCACCCTTCACTGACCAACTTGTGTTCAAAATATTTTTCGAGATCTATCACAAGCTTGTTCTTGTGTAACACTCTCTACCCTACTAATTTCTCTTCTGCAACCTTCTTTGTAGGGCTTAAATACTGTAGAAACATCAAAATCTCCAAAAACTAATAGCCGTCGGATGTATAGCCAAGCTTAAGTCTGTTGTTGAAAGAGATGACACCAGTTCCTAGGCTTCAACTTAGTCCAACAGGCAAGTGAATAGAGCAGCAGTTGATGTCTTTTGTTTTTCTTTAAGATTAGCATGTGACCAGCAGCTAGCTTGGGTTTTAACTGAGACCAGATTTTATTGTTCATTCCCAACATGGTTGGCATGTAGTGGAAAACTGGCATGAAGAATAAGGTTGTGAGAGCGATCTCTTAAACTTACTCATGGCTCGTTATATCACTTGTCCTTGTGTGCTCTTCCATTCCAACTGATCCCTCTACAGTGTGCATGTTTGAAGGGCAGGTATTGCGGATTGTCCTTTTCCCCCTCCACTAAACCAGGCTCTTCTGAAGCAGTCTTTCTGTGAACCTTTCCTATCTCCTACTCCTTTCTTGAAGCACTACAATTCTTGTGTGCTTCCGGTCTGCTTTTCCTTTATTCTGTTTCCTTTTACGGCTGTATTGTGTTGGTGACAGCAGTCACTTGTTTTTCTTGTCCTGCTCTGACCCTTCCAACTGATGAATTCCTCATGATGCGATTTGATAGTGTGACCATGTGCTTTTCTATAAATGTGCCCATGATAGCATTTCAATCAAGTTCTTGAATATTCCAGCCTTCCCTTATGTGGCTGATGCCACTCAAATAACTAGTGAAGTGCTTTAGTAAAAGGTATTCCTTTGGGCTTTTTTGCCCCTTTTAACAAGTCTTCATATGCATCGTCTATAGATGGTCACCTCCATCTTTGTGCAGTTGTTTTGTAAGGTGTTAGGTCTCATTTCTAGATGAGATTCTTGGTATTGCTGCAGTATGTCTGGCGAAACTCATTGATGTTGTAGGTGGTCATCAAGGATGCTCTCTCCAGGGAGAGAGCCTAGGAGTTGAGAGCAGGTTTGTGTGCCATGCTTGAGGTAAGCATGCCAGTAGTGTAAAGTACATAAAACTAGAAGAGCTGTAGTTCTTAGCAAGCTCTCTGATCATGACCACCACTGGATGGGTATTGAGGATTATATTTTAAAAACAATTATTCTCCTCTGGGCTTCTTTTTCTACATATTTTTGTAGAGTAAGCAATTGAGGTTCAATGCCTAGTTTCCTTTTTGTAGGCAGCTGAAGTTTGTTGCCATTGGGATTTTTAATGCAGACTATATCTTGATTATTTTTCTTTATGCCAAGCTCTATGTCATAGTGTGGTTTTGAAGAACTAACCTTTTCCTTTAGGGATAAGGCGTAACTTCCAAGACTAGTTGTGTAATGTCATTGTTATGGGCCCTTGGACTGAAGTCTGGTTCTTTAGCTGCCTTGAACTATCTTGCTTGTGGAAAAGTGTTTTAATCTGCTTTGATTCTGTCAACAAGGGTAAATAGAACATGTGAAAAGCTGCAATTTGTTGCTGTGCTGAGCGGGGTGTGTGATCCCTTCAGCTCAAAGGGGCTGAAGATACACCAGGGCTGAGGTTTTTTCTCTGGAACCATATTCTGGTTTAGGTCTGTTTCTTTGGACCACAGAAATGGGCATGGGCAAGAAAACCAAAGTAGTACTAGTAATTCAGAACAGTTCAGAGGCTTTTTAAAACTTTTTTCAAGTCTCCACCCAAGAAACTTCCTGTGTGATCAGTACATGCTGAAAGAAGATAAGGTCCTAGATTTTAGCTGGATTAATGCAGAAAAGTAATCTTTTGTGGGGGTTTTGATGTTCAGAAAGACTTTCTGAATTCACTATGGTATATAAGCATATTGGAGAAAGCAACTTACTTCAAACCTGTATCTGTAAGACTACTTGTAGTATAAATGACTGCTGTGGATTTTTGGTGAAAGAATAAAATTGGCTTACAACAAATGGAGCTGCAGTCCTGATGTGAAATGAGCTTTGTTGCTAAAATTGCAAGAATGAAGTCTTATGTGTATGCATTGAGGGAAGCTTCCACTTTAAAATGAGAATGGTATAAGTTTACAAAAGACAAGAGGAATCTTTTCAGTATTTTAGAAAAAATATCTAGGAGTACACAGTATCAAGAAGGCTTCTAAAATTTAGGAGTTTCTTTGGTGTGGTGGAAGGGAGAGAGTGGTAGGAAGGACACCCGGTGCTGGTATGCAGTCTGTTGGTTAGGGTTTTGAGTGTTTCTGGAATCCATGTGGGGATTTCACAGTAATCAAGGGGTCAGATGAATGAGGTTCTTACTGTACATTTTGAGGCAAAGGATTTAATCATTTTTGTTCAAGTTCTTTATGGCAGAAATGAGTATGGTCATTTCCTGGCAAGTCTATATAAAAGAAAATGGAGTAAATGAGACTAAATTTCTTTCAAATCTTGCTAGTTTCTTCCTGTCTCAATGTTTAGAGTTGTCCAAGCTTCTGTGGAATCAGACTAAAAATGGTTTATTTCAATATGCTTTTCTTTAGGTTATGGAGTCTTGATTTTTTTATTTTTTTTTTTAGTTCTTGAATAATTCTCTAATCTGATTCCTATTTATGTGTGTAGCACAAAGAGCTGGCTTCAAATTTGCTCTTCAGAGATCAAGATTAAAGTTATCATCTTGGAGTGAAAAATACTGCTTGTATTTGAGCAACACAGGATGAAGTTAGGGCTCATATGTGTCGTTTTGATACCAGGAGGTATTGCGGCTTTTTTCAAGGGGACTAGCTGTTGTCATGGTTATACTTTCTCTGCGCTGTTCCCAGTGGAGATCGCACTATAGATTTTGAGGTTGCTTTGCCACGTGAACACATCTGCTACATTGTGTATCTGACTTTCAGGAAAACACTTTGATCAAGCATCACCTGTCTAGTTTAAATATGCAATTAAATACTTCAAGTAAATATTTGCATTAAAGAGCAAATAGGATGGTACCTTGGAGATTAGGTCTGTTGTAATAATGAAGTGGTGGAGAACAAAATGCAGCTCCTGAACAGGAATTCTTAATGCTGAAGTGCGGTAGAAAGTAGTGTGAGATGAAATAGTTCTAGTATCAGTCATCAGCAGGATAAGAAGTGGATCTATCTTTCTGTAATAAGCTTATTTTTGCTGGGTCAGAAGATGCAGCTTGCTGACAGTGTATTTTTTATAAACCTGTAATGGCTAAACTAGTACTTTGGCTTTTAGCAGTAAAACTGCAAAAATGTGAAGAGCTTGTCTTAGCCCAGGCTCTTTGGAGTCTCAGCTGCAGCACCCTGTATGAAACATAAGCCTAGGTACCTTCTATTAGTTTTTTTCTTTTAAGTTGCAATACTGGTCTGACACATTTCATCTGACTAACATCTTTTTTAGGAATCTTGAACTTGCAGTAATTAAATTAACATAGCTCATTCAGTGCTCTTTGAAATGACTGTTCTGTCAATCTGGACACTTGCTGAAGAGCACTTCCAAGCTTTTAGCTGTCTCAGCTTTGAGAACACGGCAAAGACATACTCAGTTCTTAAGATGGAACTGTCTGTGCTTGCTCCAGCTGCATGCTAAGCAGCCAGCACTGGGGTTCTGTGTGCTGGTAACTTCATTATTAGCATGGCAACCACATAAACATCAATGTCTGAAGTGCTAGAGTACTCAATTCCTAAAAAGTGATACAGAACTAAACTAAAATCTGATTTCAATGAATATTTTGTTAAATACAACTAAAAGATCTTAGAGTTAATCTTTTTGCTGGCTCATTTTTTTTTTTTGATCCAAAATCCTTTATTCTGGGCATTCTGAAGAAAGATGATGGGGAAAGCGAAAACACAGAATACTTTAGAAACTGGGGAAGGAGAAAGGATCAGTTTATTTCACTTTTTTGCAGCCTCTTGAACAAATTTGTTTTCCTCTGGCCTAGGACCATTATTTCCAGCTGCATGAAAGCCAGCAAACTCAACCGAACTGAACTTGTGTTTAATTGGCTTGTGCTTAATTAATGCAAGGTATACAGGACAATTTGACAAAGGATGTCTTTAGACTGTTCAACATCTTTCTTCTGTAGTAGGGAAACATCCTCTGGTTTTAATTTGAAAATAGCATTAATATTCTTTCACAGGAATTATTTTGGAGTCTCAGCAAAGGAAACTTGGTCTTTAAAAATGTGTTGGGTTTTTCTCCCTCCTAATCATACCATCAGTTTGACAACTCATGATTTTAAGTGGATAAGTTGTAGCAAGGCCCTGTGTATATGTGAATGAGTTGAGGCTTGCCTATGTAGTATGGTTACCAAGCAAGGAAGGGTGTGAGTTTTGAAGGACAACAACTTTTGTAGAATAGCTGAACACATAGTGCCTTTTTCCAGTTCTTCCTCTGTAGGTGCAAACCTTTAATGTCCATTGTCCTCTAAAAACTGAGAAGGAAGGTGTTAGTATCTCCGGGGGAAGTGTGCAAAAATGGGGCCTCTTGCTCACATCAGTTTTTGAACATGAAGTATCTCTCCAGCACAAAGCTGGATCTGTTTGTTTTCGTGATGCAGTGGGATAAAATGTTGAGTTATATTTTGGAGGCCTGTTGAAAATTGCCAACTACTTTCAGTATTTGCAGTACCCCAGCACTTCAGGCATCATTACGTAGTTTGCCTTGATCAGAAATATCTTAAATATTGAAATTTTGCATGCAGAATTTGTTGTGTATATTTGTGTGGCTGCCTGTATCAGTAAAAAGGATTAAATTTTACTTTGCTTCCAAAAGGACATGATGCTTCTTGCACAGGATTCAGTAGAGTAGGAAAGAAGTGTGCTGTACTTGTCAGTTAAGGGAGGGAGGAGTGGTCAATCTTATGCTGTGGGAGATACTTGGGTCTGCATCAGTCCTGGGGCCTGGCTAAGTGCATCCCCTCTTCTGGATGCTCCAGCACTTCACTGAAGTCTCTGCTGTGGGTTGTGGGTGTGAGTCTCTTCTTTCCACCTTGTCCTTACCAGGAAGGATGTATGTGGCAGGAGGCCCCAATACCATGCTTTCTAATACTTGTTTCTAGCTTCCAACCTACTAAAGAAACTTTCCTCAGATTATCTTAAAAAGTAGAAGGCATGTAACCTATGTGATCCCTTTTCTCATCCAAGAGGTAGACTAGTTTGTCACAACTCAAAAATGCCGTATGTGATTGCTTGTGCCACCAAATGTACACATTTTATGAATGCAGAATTTAACAGAAGCTTTAAGACCAGGGGCTGTGCAGTTTAAGCCCTGCAAAGATACTGTCCTAGGGTTTTTCAGATTCCAAGTATTCTTCAGGCTAGGCTGTTGATACCATATGAAGCTTATATTTTTGTTGTTGTTGTCTAGTTATATTTTAACTATCTCAGCTTTCAGTTCTGTATACACTTTGGCTGTCTTCTAGACTATTGCATGTTATCAGTAAGAAACAGGATAGCTTTGCAGTAGTCTTGTCAGAATATTGTGGCACATTGTTTAGCAGGAGTAAAATTTTTCTGAACTTCAGTTACGCTGGGCAACTCAACTTCAGCTAGTGGTAAAACTTGTCCTTTTTAAAAGATGTACGTTATAACAGTGTTTAGATAGAAAGAGGATAAAAATAATTGACATGCAGTAGTGTTATGATATACAAGTAGTATGAAATATCTTTAAGATCTTAAAACGTGCATGGCAGGTGCCTGGTGGCTTAACTGTCATGCCCGATTTTGTAGAGTTTCAAGGTTTACTTGTAACTACTGTAGCGTGTGCTTAGGGAGAAATCAGATGTGCTTGAAGTGTAGTCAACGTAGTGCATCACTGGAAATTCTTCATTTGTGCACAGTAATAAAATTGATCAGAGGCTGACTCCTGATGTGCTCTGCATCTTTAAAATGTAAGCGTAGGGTGGGTTTTTTCCCCTTCTATCCTTTCAGCATTTAATTTACTTTTGCATAATAGCTTGCCTAAGCAGCTTTGTCTTGAGAATGTTATTAATGGTACTTGTTTTAAGGATATTTAACAGAATCAAAATAATGGACTTCAAGATTTCAGAGTGATTGTATGCTGCTGTAAATGCTCAATGCATAGAGGTCATTATGTTAAGCGTTTAAAAATATTCCTTGGATAGAGTAGTCGTTGTAACTTGTGTATTACTATGGAACCAGAAGTCATTTTGAGTTAGATTTCCAAGGCTTGTTAAAATCACACATCCCAGAGCAAAAATCTTGCTTTTTTTAATTCTGCAAAGCTTATTTGGCAGAGGAAGGTGTGTTTTCAGGGCATGCAAGTGTGCAGTTGGGTTGGTAAATGGCTCTTAAGCTTGTTAAATTAAGTGCTTTGTACTTGGGTTAATGTTCTAAATCAGGTGAGTAGGAATGGATTAATGGGATTTAATGATACAGAAATATTTAAATTTGCACTGCATGTTTAACTTCTAGACTGACCTCAAATTCATAAGAATATGTACACTCTATGCTGAAAAGTGCTATATTCTGCTATTTGTATTCTAAAATACCTTCTGCTGTCCCCTCTCCTAGGGAGAGGACACACTTCCTGGAGAGTTCAAATAACTGTGATGAAGTAAAAAATTTTTTGTCCTTTCTGTTACTGAGCCCAAGCTACTTTTAACTGCAGAAATCATAGACCCCAGGTAGTTAAGTAGTGATCAATGATCTTAAGTGGCTTGAGTATACTGAAAAGAATTGATCTCCATATTTTGAGGAGCTATTAAATTCTTCATTGAGATCCAAACTATTTGGTTGCTACCTTATCCCTGAAAACAACAAACCACCTGTTCCAAACTCAAGTTATCTTACCTCTTCACTGTGGTGTTTGAGCTCTGCAGGAGGTGTCCACTCCCTGAAAGAGTAGATAACAAAGAATTCAGCTGTTTTAAGATAAACTCCTCAATTCAGTAGGGTACCTGGATGTCAAGTGTAATGTTTTTGTTGTGTGTTGTAGTGATATAGTCTAACTAAAAAAACAATCTGTTTAAACTTCAGGATATGTTTAGAAAGAATGTCCTCCTCTTGACTGTTTAAGGGAGGTAGGAGGAACCCTTATGTGAATGCATACTTGCAACACCTAAAGTATGCATCCACTTAAGTCCCAACTACTAAAGCATTTGAATCCCACTGTTAGCTTGAGTAAAGTATAATACAAACTTGTTTAAATGGCTCTCAAACATTTGAAGTGGACATAAGCCAGTGTATTCTGGTGGGGAAAAAAAAAAAGCAATTGTAGAAAATGGTGAAGTATCAGAAATGGTCAAGGAAGTTTGTGTACATGTCATGTTCCTAGCAGAAGCATTTTATCAAGGGTGATACCACTCCAGATTAGGAGTTAACACTGAACAAGTTCATGTAAGTGACCTTGTAGGCTCGTATTGATATGCTTATTCCAACTAGCCTCAGGAGACAGTGGTTTGCTTGTGGCTGTTTAAAGAACACATCTATATAATTACTTTTTTCCATATATATATAAATATTTAAAGGTTTTTCTGTACCTCTTCCACTGTGCTCTGCTTTTGGAGGCCTTAACAGGGAAGCATATTGCTGGATGGTCATCATCATGAGGACTGAGGTAACGATATTCAAAATGCTAAGCAGCGCTAACAAGCTTATGGAGGCTAAAAAACTTCTGTTGTGTGACACCCCCCTCCCCCCCTTTTTTCCTAAGTCACATCCTTAGTTAAAACTACCTTGATGCTCTTGGAGCATTATTTTTAAAATTCGGGGTTGAAAATAAATGCAGACCTCCCTCACAGATTATTAGCTGCTTAATTAGGATAAATTGCAAATCTCCTATTTTTTCTAATTTTTGCTAATACATGATTTGATGCAGCTAGAACCAGATGTAAATTACTGTAACAGTGGCTTGCTATGTCAGAATATTGGCTGAGAAAGGTTTCAGTGTTGGAGTTATGGATGACAATTGCTTACGCCCCTTCCAGACACTGGGGTGGAGTGGAGAATTCAACTGTATGGATTAGGATAGAAATGGAGTGTGTATGGACTTGTCTGACTTGCCACAGTTCACTGGCATCCAGCCATCTCTCAAATGGGTATGGACTTGAGAGTCAATCACAGAGTCCTTTCTTTATGATGACTGATTTTTAAGGACAGATAACGGTTGTCTTTCCATGGCCATCTGGTGTGCAAGGAAAGGGTGGATGGGCAGATCATAACAAGCCTTATCCTGGCTCTTTCTGCCATCACCTCCTCCAGTTGCTTTCTGAGACTCTAATTCATGTGTCCCTATAGTCCTGTCTTAATGCATAATCATACTAAACATACGTATGTGCTAGCTAGTGAGAGGTAAACTCTGTAGGAGGAGTAAGGTAGTTTGCACCTTCCAAATCTGTGTAGAAGTGCATGGTTATACACAAGACTGATGCTGAGTGCAAACAAGTGAGTATCCTTGCCCATCTGAAAGTTGGATGCTTTGGTACAATCCTTGCAACAAGCTGCATTTTGAAGACTTCCAGATCCTCTGATTGCATTCCTGGTTTATCACCAGTATTAATTGGTTCTCATGTTGTAATGTCTTTGCAGGTTTTGCAACAGCCTTAGGGAATTGAACTAGAGGTTGCAAGCTTAGTTTTTACTCTTAAACATACTTGGCAATAGCTCTTAAAGTTACTGTGACAGTTACTGTATATGTTGGCTTTTGCCCACGTGCTTTCTATGACCACTGAAAGTACTGCAGACTTTGATTCTCTTCTTTGAACATTTTTTTTAATTGAACTCCCCTCAGTTGAGGCAGACTGGTTGAAATGTGTCCTGTCAAAGTAGCACAGTTCTGGAGCTTTTTTCCCCTTGAGAGGGCCAGACTGTGCGGCTCATCAGCTGGTAGTGGCCACTGAGCTTTGTCTGGCAGATGGGGCACAGTGGTTGCTGCTGGGGCATAAGGAGATGGTTCTCACCAGGAACAGGCTTCAGCATCCTGGCTCTGGTCCTGGGAATAGCCTGACCCTGTATCACACTGCCAAGTAGCCCTTCCGTCTACCTTGCTATTAGAAGTGCTGTGCCCTGTTTTCTCTGCTGGAAAAAATTGAAGTGGAAGGAAGCAATCCCAGGAGCTGCTGCTTGAACAGCACTGTTGTGTTGTATTTCCACCACACTCTACAATCCTTGTCCCATAATGCCAGTGCCCAATGAATGTTATATTAATAATATTGGTTGCTTGAATGTCTCAAAGTCCTCTGGGCTCTTTGTTGGAGCCTATTGTAATGGCTGTAAGTTTCTGTTGTGCATTTGTAGAATTTCATTTTGACTTATGTGCTACATACTGGGATTTTTTTTTTTGCTGCATGTCTTCCACTTCCCAGGAATGCTTAACTCGTGCTGTAAGCCCTAGTAAACGAGCTTGCAACCCTTACTACTGCTGCCCTTTGCAAAGAGTAAGAACTCCAGGAACTCATAGTCTAGATGAGTTTTCTGCCTTGCTCTAAAGTAAAATTTCTTAATCTGACACAACAGTAAAACTTTCAAATATTTCTGCTACTATTTTGGGTAAAAAGGAAGCTTCTGAGTCAGGAGGATAAGATAAATATATTGCTGCTATCAAGTGTGTTCTCGGAAGTTAATCAGTAGGCAAGTTCCCAAAGCCGTGCTTCCCTTGGATCTCAAGGAACCAGCAACCCCTTCAACCCTGTCCCTCTTGTCATGCTGCAGAGGCCACCTGTGCCATGTCCCATACTAAAAGCAGAATACAAACATAAGCTTGAAGATGTTAATTTGAGGTTTGGGGGAGCTTTTGACTGGGTGGCAGCTGCAGCCTGAAGCACATCATCTCGCAGAGGCAAGGTGCTGCAGCAGCAGTGGTTCATTTCTCCCTCTCCAACAGCAGCCTGGCCTGGCTTAATATACTTGTGACAAAATACCTGTGGGTTTAAGGAGGGTGAAACTTGGTAACTACTGCCCAGAAGAGCACTGCCAGGAGTGTGAACACTTTTCAGATGCAGATAATGATCAGTTGTTTCTTTCCAGATAGTAACCTTATTTATATGAAACACATTGTCCCTTGCATTTGAAAGATCTGCTTGGTTTTGTAACTGAAGACAAGATATGCTGTTGCATCAGCCCAAGACTGTCCTTAGTCAGCAATTTTGATTTCCAAAACATGATTGGGAGAACACAGTAAATATTCAGCATGATCCTTACTTGTGCTTTGATTTAGGGGTTTTGGGATTCTTTTAAATGGGCAAGGAAGAGGGAACTGGGTAAAAGTATGCTCTTGCCTAAGCAAGGGAACAAACTAGAAAAACAGATGGTGCTAAAAATAGTTTATTACCAAGGTCTAAATAGGGGTCTCTGATTTTTTCTTTATAAATAATGCAGCTATAAATCCTGCTAGGTATCAATAAGTATTGAGTTAACTCCAAACCTTTTGGCAGCTTTCCAAGCTTGGTGTTGCCCTTCATTCATAGGATCAACGTTTAATTCCTTAAGAGGGGAAACCTGAAGAATTCAGCCTCTTTGAATGCAAACGTAGATGCAGGGAGCTTGAATGAGTAGCTACAGGCTAAGGCATCCCATTGCAATGGCAGGAGAGCTGTGCTTGATGAGTTCCTGCTAGGTCGCAGCCAGGATGAATCTCCTCCTTTCTTCTCCTCAATGCATGAACAATCAAAGGCTCCTTTTTTATCTATTGTTGCCATGGAGGGCGTCCATTTAAAGTTCAAATTCCAGCAGGCTTGGGAATAAGGAAAGGAGATAGGAGTAGGCTGGGCTGGGAGATGATAGGCAAGCATCAAAAGTGAGCTGAAGACAAGCCAGCACTTTGTGCTGTGACAGGACAGACCAGGCTGGGGGTACTTGGTTTTGAATGGACCAGTGAATGAAATGCTACTGAGGTGGCAGGCACAGAGAGCATCTGGCGTTTTGCTTTCTTTGCATCAGCAGTGCAGGTCACAATGTGAAATTAGGCCCAAAATGGCATGTAATGAAGCAAGCCGTTGTGCTGGAGGTTCCCTGTGCTCTGGCAGCGAGGGAGTACAAGCCTTGAGGATAGTGAAGGGAAGGAAATCTCATTAAGGACAGAGGTTTTCCCCTTCTTTTCTAAATGGCCTTCTGTAACAAATGCCTTGCAAACAGCTGGAGCTTCTCAGAGCTGGTCAGCCCTGCTCTGCTTTGTCATACCTGAAGCTGTGTTTGTGGTACTTTTCTGTAAGCAATGTGCTGATCGGAGGAGGCAGCTTAGTGTCAGCTGCAGATTTGCTTTTCCTTTCTGGCAAGTTGCTCTATGTACAAGTAAGTATTCGTTGTTGAAAGAGCTAACGAGGACCAGACCAGCTGCGTTTGACATTATGAGAAAAGGGGCCATCTATTAGCTCACAAGCCAGGTTTCAGCCAGCTGTGGATATTTTCTTTTCTAATTATTACTTACCCTGTCATAAAATTGGATTATGCTAAAATTATTGATGATGTTGTTTGGAATACAATACAATATTGAGTTAAGAGCTATGGTTCAGTGTTATATATAGGGTACTTACAGTTAATGTGCCTAAGCTGTACCAGAGACTTTAAAAAGAGGTGAGAGCACTTTTCCTCAGGTTTTACCGTCTGGTTTTTGGCAGGTGGCAAGGGATTAGGTTTATTCCTTGCTCTAAATTGCAAGAGATGCTGACAGCAGAAGAGTTGAGTAGTGTTTAATCATTGATTGGGAACTTTTTTCCAGATCTCTTGGGAAAACAATGAAATCCCAATTTAATCTTTTAAAATTTATTATAAAATTATATATTATATATATAAAAATACCTCATTGAGTTTAACTTGGGGTAACTTTGGGAGAGGGGATTCACTTAATACTCAGTATTCTTGTCATAACATGGTAATCAGCAGATTAGTGCATCTTTATAGTACCAGATTGGAAGAACTCTTTTCATTCTTTGGTCTTCCATACTCTGAACATCGTCTGTTGTGAAACTTCCCTTGCTTTTTGACAGTCATCTTCTGACTTAATGTGTCAAAGAGACCACAACCAAATTGATTCACCTGATTATTTTTTTTCTCTACTGAGAGTTTATTAAAATCACTTTGCAAAGTCTTAGGTTTAACTGTCACTTGTCTTTTGTTAGTCTGGCATTGCATAGATCAGTTCCTGCTGCATGTATTTACTGGTACAGAGGTGTGATAAAAGCAAAACAGATGCCTCAAGCATGTGAAAATGGCCTGATTGGAATTTATCTACATCAATTAGTGATGTCAATTTGTCCTTCCATTAGGATGGGAAACACTGACCTGTTTATATGCTCTTTTTTGAGTATATACGAACTGAAGAGAAGTTTGTGTGGGTTCTTTAAAGTCACTGTTAGATGCAGCTTTTAATGGAATACAGTTATGAGCAGATGTTTTCTCCAGAAGTGATCTAGGAGGTGACGGTTTGGTGTTAAAAGTTAGCAGCAGATAATCAAATAGCTGATCTGTTCATATACCTGAAAATAGTTCATGTGCTGAC
This sequence comes from Coracias cyanogaster, assembly GCA_033124195.1. Taxonomy (NCBI): domain Eukaryota; kingdom Metazoa; phylum Chordata; class Aves; order Coraciiformes; family Coraciidae; genus Coracias; species Coracias cyanogaster. Next base: position 48,646 of record JAVSBS010012969.1, on the reverse strand, counting down.
GATCAGACATGCTTCTGCAATAAAACTTAAGTATTACCAGAAATTGAATTTTAAATAAATGATACTTCTGATGAGTTTCCTGATTTTCAGTTTTCATTATTGTAGTAGCATGTGACTAAAACTTAAAAGGCTTTTATGGTATGCTAGGAAGCTTGCAAGCTGTGGTAGTATAAACAAATGTCAGCCTTTAAAACAAAACTGTGCAATACTTGGATGTACAGCTTTTTGCATGTTACAGCTTTTTCATGCAATCTCTGACTTTATTACAAAATAGAGGACAACTGAAGTTGGCCATACGGTGAGAAGCTGAGCTCAGTTTTAGTGTTACCACAATGCCTGAGGATTTTGAATGTTGACTCTTACACAAAAGCTGCATATTCTCCTTTTCTGATTTGCTATGATGTATTTCAAAAAATGTATTGTTGTTTTTCAGTGCAGCTGAAAGATAAAAGACCACATATGTGGTTTCCTGACTTAACTTTTTTATAAGTGTTGAGCATCAACTGCTGAAGTGTTGTCAGCTTTGGTATTTGAACCAATAAACTTGTTCAAGTTGTATTTAACAAGCAAGTTTTAGCACAAGTTGACTCAGTATTAAAAAAATATAGCAGGCTTGCTAATTGAAGTCAAGAGCACTTCCTGAGCCACGTAGTTTCAGAAATGTTCAAAATGGTCCAAAGTCAGATAGTGAGCTAGAAAAATGCAGAATGTGTATTGGAGATTGAAGATGAACAGTGCTCATTCTGTTGTTTCTAAAGACATGTCTTCAACTTAACTCATCTTTGGAAATAATTAGTAGTGAGAGCCCACCTACGATTTAAATTAACGCTCATACAAGGATTTATTGTTAAATTGTTGGGTTTGCATTGAGCTGAGCAAAAGGTTTGTAACAGCACTTGTAGTTTGTCGGCGTGTGTTGTGTATACCCGTGCGTGCCTGTGTGCACTTGTATAAGAAGATCTTAAGGCTTCCTTTTGGACAAGTGGTTCTGTAGTGGAAAATTGGACCAAAAAAGGTGGAACTGTTCCCAAGCTGAGGTCGTTTCCCTTTCTCTCCCATCCCCCTTCCCTGGCAGAAGTGAACTTTATGGCCCAATTATAGAATCCCTTAAAATGCTAGTTATGATGGAGTGCCAGCATAACCCAATAATATAGGTGAGGCTGACATCTGTCAGTAACTAATGAGGGCAGCCTTAGAATCAGCATTTGGAGTTTACTTCTCTAATTTCTTATAAATTTGACCCATCATAGCAACTTCAGATTTGACCAGATTTGACCTGAGGATAAAAAAATGAACATGCTAGAATTCTGAGAGAAGTTGGTACATGGATGTACTCTGCAAAAACATCAGTGGATATGTGATTCAATTGTGAAAGTAATTGTTTGCAGCTTGTAGCAAAGTCATGAAGGAGTAAGACCTTGGATAAACTGCTCAGGAATAGACGTTCTCTATAAAAATAGATGACACAAATGGCAGGAAATTAAGCCAATATGGTCATGTTTTGAAGCCACAAGGGTCAAATCCTGTACTGTGTTACTCTGGTGCATAATCAGTTAACTTAAACCCTGTTACTTGAGAACAGAACTTGGCATGGCAAGGCGAACCTCAAAATGTGACTGATTATTAGGAGTTTTGTAGAAGCAGAGCTACAACTTTTTCTTTTCTTGTTTGAATTAATTTTGTTACAAATCTAGAAACCTAGTAAAACTCCAGGGTTTGGAGGTAACTTTGTTGTTTCAGAGCTGACTGCAGCACGCAAGTCTGTTAATTCCTTTGTCAGAGGAAAAATGCATTAGAAGGCTCTGACTACCCACGGTGGTCTTCGGTTTTGGATCCTGAATACTGATGACTGAGCAATGATACTGCAAGCAATCCTATTCTTATTAGGCAGGTTTCTTGTACTGCTCATTTTAAGCAGCTATGGAGTGTGTTAGTATATGCTGATGTGAAGGGATGTGTGTAGCTCATGTTAATGTGAGCATGCATCCTTATTTCTCAGTTTAAAATGCAGAAAACTAGATGCATCTTTCTAAAATCTATATGAATTAGACATTATTTAAGCAAAGTCGCTATAAAATAATGTTTTCATATAGTTCATGAAGATGGCAGTATGCACTTTAAGTTGTTTCTTGTTTCCAGAGCCTATGTTTCATTTCTGAAAGGAAAGGTAAAAGTTCTTGACTCGGAAAAGATGGAACAACTCTGGCAAAACATCAATCATTTCTGTTGGGGGCGAGCACGTGCTTACATTGTTTCCCTCTGTGCCCTTCTACTACAAAACCAGATGTGTTCATCACCCCCGTATGAACACAAATGATGCAGTTGTTTCTTCATCACACCATCACTCATTAATGCAGTTGGCTGATGTGAATTTGCCACACTGAGGCTTGTGCAGCTCAAGCACAGCAAAGGCCCAATTCCACATTTTCCAGTTCTTCAGTTTATCCATAAGGTGGATAAATCCACTATCTGTATTAAAAGATGTGCGTAGGGTCAAGCAGGTAGTAGGGAATAACTAGATGGTTTGAAGAGTAACTGCTTTAGTCCTGCAAGAGAAACCGGACTGCAGCTGCTATCTAAGCAAGGACAGAGCTAGAAACCATCTTCCTGGCCACTTCTGTGATTTCAGTGCCCTTTTGAGTTGTCTGGGTTTTTTTCTCCTCTTCCCTGTGGTGCCTCTTTCCCTTTGAGGAAACCTCTGTTCTAGTGCATCAGTGCATTTCAAGCACTGCTGCTGTATCTAGTAGTTGTCTTGTTTGGCTTCATCTCCTTTCTCCCTGGCCAAAGTCTTGCATGGTATTATTTAGCTGAACAAAGCAAATGTCATTATGTTCCACTTTATTTGACACTATATTAATTATCTGCCACTATGGAATAGTTAAATCTACTGTGTGAGCCTCTTCTGTTTTAGTTAATGGAGTAATTCATAGCATCTGTAGATATTTAGGCTTGGTGGACTGGTACTGAGAATAGTTGAAACTTTTTCTACTTAATTACATGCAGGTGAAATAGGTAGGCCTGATGTTTGTAATTCCACATTTTTGTAATAAAGGCTTGCATGACTTATAGTTACAGGAAAGGTAAAAGGTTGTAGTTCACAAATCCACTGAATTAGAAAATGCAAGATGCCAACATATTAATTAAAATTCCATATTGTAAACTTTTAAAGATGAAGTTTAATGTTGGCTTGGGTTTTATATAAGGAGAAAAATGCTATGTATGTTCAACCTCTTAATTTTAGTATTGGTATTGAATCATGTTCTTAACTCTTATTACATGAAGTTCTGCATTAACTTGCTTAGCTTCCAATTTGTCATTAAACCAAAAGCTAATCCCTGTGATGAATGGTTCTGGACTTGTAGAAGCTACCCGCACTAAAGTGCTGTATCTGACCAAATTTTAGAAATAATTGAATAAAAAATGGCAGTAGTATTTTATCTGCTTAAATTCAGTTTAGAGAAGCACCTTTAGACTGACAAACTGTTAATGTGCCTAAACTCCTTAGTGTTTTACGTTACTTAATGTTGGAACTTAATTGAGCCCATGTGCACACTAAGCATTGAGGGGGTGAGCTCATAGCTCTGAGGGGGCCTGTGGGTTTTCTCCTCAGTTTAGATGATCTTTGCACCCACTGCAAGGAAAAGACGTGGAGAGGATATTTAGTTTGAGCGTGAAAATCAATTTCATATGTGGAGTGCCTATCATCAATACTTTTTATGCCTGAATTTGGGGTAAGAGGAAAACAGGTGTTCAGGTTGAACTTAATCTGTGGTGTTTAACTCCTGCTGTTTTGGGGATCTGCCTCACCTGAGACTTCACACGTGGCTATTTGGAGTGGTAGCAATGATTTCAGTTGGGTCCTACCAAGTTTCTTAGCTAAACAAGGAGGCTGCTGTACAAGTCTGGAGACTGCAGTGCATGAGTTCCCAAAAAGAATGTGGACTGCAGTGGTGCTCAGATAACTGGACCCCCAGTCCTTGCATTTTGTTTTTCTCATGTGTAGACTTTATATCAATAGTTTCTGTTAGTTACCTTGTGGTGAACAGCCGTGTGTTCTTGCCTATCTAAGTATAATGGCACAAATCCAGCCTTTCACTTCACTGTTTCTATTTCACTAAGCCATAGTATTTTTTTCAACTAATAGCATGAAATAAAAAGCCAGACTAAATCACAAGTTCTTACAGCTCATAAACAAACCTTATAAGGATACTGTGACACAATTTAGAATATAAGCATAAAAATCTAGGCCATTAAATAGATCAACTTTCATGGTAGACTACACCAGAAAGCTGCACGCTTAAATCTAGAACAGTCTGGCTACTGGAAGATGAAAGCCTGTTAGTTCATGATGCTGTTTAGCATCTGATGTGAAATGAGGTGATGTCAGTTTACTTCTCTTCCTGGGCACCTACATCTGAAAAATTAAAATAATCTTTGAAGATACAGCAGAGACAAAGTACTGAACAACTTTCATTTCGAGTTGTAGCCATATTACTGCATGTCAGCTGGTATTGATTTTTTTTAACTAGGCCTTTGGCTTTGCAAATAGGATTTACCTTATTTGACTACAAGAGCTGCAGCAGTAATTTTCTCTGATGTAAGGAAGGGTTATTATAGTTAAGGTCGTAATACATGGCAAAATGGCAGAGGTTGGTTGTTTGCTCTCATTCATACCCAGTGTTCTGTGCTTTTTCTGCTTCTTAGTCACAGATGATGAAGTAAGCACTGCATTTTTGAGTATTAAAAAAACATGTCAAATTTCCAGGAAAATGAGGGATAACTGCAGAGCTACAAAAAGTGAACAGCATGTTTGGTTCCCAAAGTTAATTGGATCAGAGATTAGATTTTGGCCGTGAAGGTGTCAGGAATGTTGCTAGGGATTTGATTGTTTCCACAAAATACAAAAATAGAAATGTTTTTGTTAACTACTTGTTTTGTAGCTTGATGCAAGGAAAAAAAAGACTTTTGATTTATTTCAAATGTGTAGCTTAAAATTCTGCGCTGTTTTTTGATCTGAAGTATTTTTTTAGACATTTGAATTCAAAACCAATGTATTATGACCTTTGATTTCTCATTTGAGCAGGGAAATTTTCTTGGTTAAACTTTTGTTTTTTAAATTTTGGAGTGTACTAGCAAGCCTGAACTACATGACATTACAAAGAATACTGTTTTGTGTTCCTCCCGTCAGCCCTACTTCACACCGATGAAGCAGTATTTCTTCTCAACTGCAAGCTTCTTAAAGCAGAGGTTATCTGTGAACACTGAAGTGTTCACAAAATGCTCAGTGCTGCTCAAGACTGAAGAGTCAGAGTCAAACCTCGAGAGCTTTACCCCACAGAAAGGTTAATAGTTTGTTACATAAACGCAGCTTTTTTTTTCTTACTGTTTTTCACTTTATGCCTAGTAGAAGATGCAGGGGTTAGGCCTGTGATGGGATATTTTCTCATCTCTGCAACCAGCTGACATCTCTAATGGTTTACAACAAGCACTGCATGTCTCCAACTTGAATTGTCACAGGTGATGATATTAATGCAGGTAATTTGATGCATGAAGTGAAAACTCAGTTTGCGAGGGGGTGACATGACATCCCTTTGTGGTAGGATGTGATGTCAGGCGATGGCATGTGCAGAAGGCAGTTTTCAACATGATTCAATGAGGTGCTTGGGACCAGTCTTCTGTGACAGTTTGTTTTTATGATTTAAAGTCCTTCCTTAAGTCTCTCTTAACTTCATTAAATGGAGTCTCTGCAATGTAATGAATTTGTACCATCCTTGGGCTTCACTCCTGCTGAGGCTACACAGTAACCTCTTTGGGGGGTAGGTTAGTGCCTGAGATAACCTGTCATGTTGTATGTGGTGCTTCTGATACAAAACTTCACTGCAGTATGAGTTAACATCAGTAAAGGTGTTTAGTTTTGAGCCAGTCTGACTAATCTATAGGAACCATAAGTCCAGGAAGCAAAATAAGGACCTGTGAAGCCCTTGAAGGGAAACGTAGCCCATCTAACTTGCTCCTCCCCCATCACCACCAACTGGCTAGATACAAGGAAACAACAGAAAAAGCTGTGTTACTCCTTGCTTGGGCTGCCTTTTGAGTGTTTTACACTTGGATTGGTTGCTGATATTCCAGGTTCTCCTCATGAGTACAACTGTATCACTCACATCTTTCATGTTCCTAGAAGAGAGACCTGAAGAGTCAAGAAAACCTATGTGCTGTTGCTTCTTAAAGCAACATCTCTTGTGTTGTGCACTGACTGGCAAAAGTTTCAGGATGGGCCAGAAAGCAAGCCAGATAACTAATCGAATTAGTCTAAATTCCCTCAAGCCCTAAGCCTGTGGCTTCAGGGAACAGCCCATCCTGTTGTGACGACTAGTGCTGAGAAGTGGTAGGATGGGCTTAGGGTTTCTGGTGGTTTCAGGCTTCCTCTGTTCCTCATTTTGTGCCAGCTGCTGCAGCTGCGTCTCTTCCGAGCAGCTGTATCTTCCACCCCCATTCAAACTGAGGGGGAAAATGGGTAGACTTGGTCTATGATGAGGGCATGGGGAAGAAGCATGAGAACTGCTGCTCCATTACACACCAGGTTTTCATGCACGTAAATGACTTATTTTTCTCTTGACTACTGTAGCAAATGCTCTGGTTTTGTTAGCAAAACAAAAACAACCTTTTTATTGCTTTTTATATTCGGAAAGTGATGTATTATGGGTTTCTGAACGGGAGGTTTAGTAAAGAGTGCAGACATTAGCTTCCTTTCAAGCTACTCTGGGCCTTTCTTGTTTGCTTTGTATGGCAAGGGTCTAGAGAGATTTCTTTTATTTCCTTCCTCGCCATTGTTTTCAGTACAAAGTTTTTTTTTTTCCTTAATATTCAGACATTTTATCGCCTCACTTCTTTTAAAACTGAGTTTTTTTTCTTTTTTTTTTTTCCCATCACACAAAAGCATACTTTTAGCTGATTGAGTTCTATCCATTGCCAACTGTGGACTCTTTTGTCTTGTTAGTCCAGCATCCTTTATAAAATGAGGACCATTGAGCAAGTACTTGCAGGCTCCCCGCTGAGCACAATTGTGCTTGAAAGGTGTGGTACTGTACCAGTGTAACATGTAAAGCTGCAGTTCAGAGAGCTTGAATGCATTGCAATTTCTACCTTGTGCTTTGTGAAAGAAGTGGGATTGTGCTGTGAGATAATAAATCCACCTATTTTTAGTTCGGTGCAGTTGTGACAAGTGGGTGAACAAAGAACCAGTTGAATGCCCTTGCTGTTGTGTTGAAACCGGGTAAAAGTTCCCATTCAAGTGGTTTCAGCACAGTACAGCTAACAGGCAATTTTCCATTTATGTACACAAACCTTCTAGAAAGACAGCTGTGTGGTTGGATTAATTTCTAGCAGTAAATTGAATAAAAGATATTTTGAAGCGGGACTCTGGAATTCCTTTTTAAAGCAGGACTTTCGAAGTTTTCCTTTATTTGATCCCTTTCCTTCCCAGTGCCTACTGTAAGATTTCAAGAACTGAAAGTATTGTCCCCAATACAGAGATACACAACAGGAAATGTGTTCTTTTTCAAAGTGATGAGATAAAATTGAAAGCGTTAAAGGATATTTTAATTCTAAAACTATACTGTTCTGCTTTTAGGTAAATATGAGAGAAATTCATGCCTCTTAGTCACAAAGAGGAGCTCAGATGTTTGTACTTGAACAAGCTATGAGCTATATAGAAATATTTTGAAAATAGGAATATATTTTATACCAAAACTGCTTCTGTAGGGGAGTGAAATTTGTAAATAAAAATGATTTTGATTATGCAACATGATCAGTTTTGTTGATGCTAGTCATGTGCAAAATTGAATGTGGGTTTTAAGTGTAGCTAACAAAGGCTTTGAATTCTCCTGACAGAACTATGGCCAACAGTCTTTTTTTTTTTTTTATGACAGTTGCATCTTTGAATGCAGGTCTTCATTGCATAAATCAGCTCCTAAATGAGGTCTTGCTTGTGTCTGCCAAGGCAAACTAGATTATCCCTTATAGATCCTTCTGGCCTGAAACCTGTGACTTGTTAACAAATCATCTAACGTATGTTACAAGATACAAACGTTTGCACAAGATAAAAGATCTGTGTGCAATAAAGACATGAGAAACCTCTGATCAGTAGTGATGAGCATTGCACTGAACTGTTCATGCGGTGCAGGCTTGGGGATTACTGGTGCAATGTCTTACCTATGGAGATGATGGTTCATGATGGTGAACCGTCATCCCATCCCAGTACTGCTGCTCACTCAGCCCAGTTGTGCTGTGATTGAACTCTGAAATTCAAGTGTTTTGCTTTTTATCTTTACCCGAGCGTTCCATCAAGTAAACTCCCTATGTAAGTTTGATGTAGGGGTGTCCAAAGAACTGTATGAACTTGCAGAGTGGCAGTGGGCTTGTCTGCACAATGCTCTGTATGTAACATTGACCCTAGGGGGTCAGGCAAATCACTTGACCTCAGTGAGGTTTCCTCATTGTCCTCTCCTTCATCCAGGCAAGGCTGACTCAGATTCCTCCTGAATCAGTGAAGTTTTGTTTAAAAACTACCCAAAGATATTGGTAAAGCTGCTCATGTAGCTGCTGACATGCACTGCTGAAGTAGAAAAATTATCCAGTGCTCTGAAAAAGCATCTGGAATGTTGCAATGTTCCTATTTCATCTGAATATATCAACAAATAAAAAATACTTAAGAAATGACAAATTGGGGGAGGAAGCTGAAAATGGGTGTGAAAGCTGGTCTTGTTCCCTGTGGATATACTTGTAATAAAAAGATTCTCATGTGTATGAGAGACTGGAGTCACTTTTAACCCGTCAGCTATTGAAAGTTTGCACAACTTCATTCTCCTGGCTCTTACCACTTCTGAGAAGACTCCTGACTATTTCATCGTCCTCTCACTCTGTGCTTGTATGAGGCAGAATTTGGAAGTTTCTCAAAGTCGAAGTTCTGTCTGTATAGCTGTGCTTTTCCTTAAATGCTGGTTCTGGATTCTAGTCAAGGATCCCTTACAGTTACATGAGGAGGTTAGGCTTTTTATTCCTTTGTCTGAGGGACAGAGGTAGCACATTTACTGAGGTTTTCTTTTTTCTTCGTCTAAAGGCAAGTGCTCCTCTGTTTTTAATATACTTTTCATTTAAACAGAATTGCTCAAATTCCTGAGCTCTTGTTCAAATGGTACACAAATGTAAGACAAACTATGGTGAGAAAGACACTCCCAGTGGAAGCTTGGTTTTCTCCTGTTTTGAGGTTAGCCAGTTGCCGTGTAGCCTCTCGCTGAGGTGATGCCTGAGGGCTCATTGTCTGCACAATTGGGAACTTTGAGAAATTAATTGTTGCCTAGCCTGCAGTGCAGCTGTTCGACCTAAGTGCTGATGTTACCAAATGCTATGCTCTGGATTTGCCAGAAAGCTCATACATCGGAGTGAATGTCTGTAGTTCTTCACTGAGTTGACTAAAGCTAGGTTTTTGGATCTTTCTGCATAAAAAGTAGTTTTTCTCACTAATGGGAATCTATATAGGGAAAATATCTGTGCAAAACCAGATTGTGTAGTAAGTAAATACTGTTCTTCCTTTTTTTGTGCCCCTTGTTTTTTTCCAGGATTACTTTAAACATGTGGCACTCAGATTTTGATTACATCCTCTCAATCCGTTCAAGAATTTAAAGAATTTATTCTGCTCCTCCTATACAGTCATGGTTGTTTTTTTTTTTATTGCAGACTTTAAAAAATTCCAAAAGTCTTTGCTCCCTTGACTATGAAGATGATGATGATGACACGCAAATGAAGACAATTGTGTCATCCCCATGTGACTCAAATGATCTTATGAATATCATCACCCCTGGTTCCAGTCCGATGAAAGAACAGCTGGATGAAGTAAGGCATCATGGGTCATGCCAAGGTAGCTTCAAGACAAGGGATTACAAGAAAGCAGCTGCAGTTTGTGAAAGCGATGAGGACACAAGTGATTGTGAGAGCACTGAAGAAGGCATCTTTCCTCTAGACTGTGGGGACTTGGACCTAGAGCAGATTGAAAACAACTGAGACTCCAAGTTGTGTGCTAGAATCAGAGTTGTTCTAAAGTAAAATGATAGAGGATTACCTTTGCCATACATAATCCATGTCCCTGAATCTCTGTATTGCCTCTCTTGGGCCTGTGGTAGAAGAAATGTTTCAGGTGGGGGAAAAACGTGAACCATTGTTACCTGTTTAGTCTATTGATCAATATGTGGATGACAACAAAAAAGTAGGAGGTTAAATGTTATTTTGAACATTTAGGAATAATTTTGATTAAAAATTTCCTAACAGATATTTTGCATTTTTATGGCTTTTACAGTTCTGGAGAAAAAAAGCATCTCTATTTTGAAACGAATTTTCAGAAGGGCATTCTATAAAACTAAATCTGTCTACAGTGATTCTGGTGCGGGTAAATGTTGCTTTTGTTAAAGAGCTTAATGTGAAAAGTGAATTGCATAATGAAATTGGTAATAAACCTTCAGATAGAACTCTTAAATATCTGGTTGACAACTGGTCCAAAATATTAAGCTGACGGTGTCTGGTTAAAAAAAAAAACATCATAACATGTACAAATGTTCTTTTCATACATTCAGGACTTTTTGATCAAAATATGGTAGTGACCTTAAAGGTTAACATTTTTCCATTATTTTACTACTTGAATTGTTTTCTAGCCTGAAGCAATGCTAATTTAGGTGGGATAAAACTGCAAGTAGCTGCCCACCTACTTGGTCATTATGTTTTCTGTGGTTCAAAAGAATGTACAACAAGAGCACTTGAACTTTTAGACAGGGACTTTGTAATGATCAATTCCCCAGGAGGTGATCCCTTCAGCAATACTAGAAGGAAAATAGTCCTTGAATTAAATAAAATGACATTTTGCTTTGCACTTGTGTCTGCTTATGAATTTTACTAGTGGAAAATGTGTGGTCTGTGGCAGATTCTGTAATAAGCGGTGCTTATGTGCAGAAATGGGTGGAGGGGGAGGGCAGATTTCTGGTTGTCTAAAAAGTGACCTCAAGTTAGTCTGGAGAGCTGGGCAATAACTCGTGATGGATCCCAAAAGTGTATCTCAGTGATTACATACACTGTGATCATCTCAAATGTAATACTGTTTTCATTGCAGACTACTGCAACGCATACTTATTTGGTTAGTTCAGCCACAATAAGGATTTTCCTGAACAAGGGGGAAATTCATCTCAAAATGGTTTTCAACTGCATAGAAAAGGGGAAGCTTAGATTACGGTATTTCAGTGCATCGTGTCAGTCTGCTTGTGCCCCTGCCATAGCAGGGGGATTGGAACTAGATGATCTTTGAGGTCCCTTCCAACCCAAACCAATCTATGGTTCTAAATGAGGCAATTCCCACTGTTAAGTTGTGCCATAAAACCGAAATACAGGAACAGATTTTAAGACAGCGAATGGAATGTGATTAAAATAAGAAGTCTTGAGGCATGTGATGAAGACTGGGGCAAGGTATGACACAGGCTCCAGCCTTGTGATTCAGGTCAGCCTTTGATCATAAAGAGAACTAGCCGTTAGTTACTGAACCAGTTGGCATAACTGGGTACCTATAGAAAATGCTAAAAATTTGTGTAGCTAGTAAGAAGCTCTAAACTTTTTATTGCTTTTATGACTCCTACTGTGTATACAACTATGAGTGGCAATGATCTGTGATACTGATACTGGTATACGTGTGTGGTAAGGTGCAAGAAGACTGAAAAGACTTGTTAGGTTCTTGATATGGTAATATGTATTGAGTGGGAGAAAGTTAAGCTGCTCACTGTTGACAACAATCATTCTCCTTTTTCTTGATGAGTAAATAAAGGAGTTGCTGTTGGAGCAGAGACTTCCGTTCCTTCAGAAGCTCCTTTTGACAGTGTGTATCTCACTCTACATGTTCTCCCATGTAGCAAGCAATAGGATGAGAGGAGATGGCCTCAAGCTGCACCAAGGGAGGTTTAGGTGGATATTAGGAACAATTTCTTCTTTGAAAGGGCTGTAAAGCCATGGAATAGGCTACCCACAGAAGTGGTTGAGTCCCCATCCCTTGAGGAGTTTCAAAGCTGTGGAGTTGTGGTCCTGAGGGACATGAGTTAGTGGTGACCTGGCAGTGCTGGGTTAACAGTTGGACTTAGTGATCTTAAAGGTCTCTTCTAATAAAGATTCTATGAAGATGGTGGCATACACATGCACAAAGCTGTTTTGAAATAATCTTATGCAACTGAGGATCGCTATTGCTGCTTCCTCAAGAAGCGGCAAGTGAGGTACAGCCAGTTCCTCTGGTGGGTAGATGGGAAATGCACTATAGTGTGGTGATCAGTCATCATGGGTAATGGAATAACCCAGCTCCCTCCTGGGCTGCGATTGCTAGTTGCAGAACTGCACTTCTCTTTGTGTATTACTCTTAATTGAGCAATAGAGGTAAGTAAAATTGAATCAACTTCAATGCAGGATTGTAGCAAGGGCCAATAGTACAACTGGGATCACTTAAAAGCTAATTTACCTATTTGAAAGCACTCTAGTTAAAAGTGTAATGGCATGGAATGAGAAAGTTAATGTGGCAATCCATTTGGCTCTTCCTCCCCCAAGGAAGACAAGTTCTTAGAAGAAGTAAAAGAAGAAAATACCTCAGAGGGCATGAATAAAAGGAGGTAAGATGTGCTTTGCCAAGGAAGAAAAAGAAAATGAAGCTATTAATAACAGTGATAGAGTAGAAGACCAGGTAACATTTATTCTTCTCTGAAGTATGGTCTGGCTGTCATCTCAGCGAATCGACTTCTCAAAGGCAAGGTTCTCCAGTTCTCTTCTGTAGGTGTGCCGCTTTCAGTCAACAGCAAACCATGTTCCTACCCACACACCAAGGGTAGGAAGGGGCTTCCCAGGTGAAGGTACAGACACACTTGCTTATGGTAACACAGGACTCAGTCTCCTGGCAAGCCAGCTGTTAAAACTCTAAATAGTCCTTTCGTGGAAACAAATAGAAAGGAGGGGTTGTAGATACTGAAGAACAAGTTTTATGAAAGTGGGAAGTAGTAATTATCTAGTTCAGGCTCTTATTAGTGCATGACAGGAAAATAAGTAGTTGAACAGCTGTGCAGTAGCACTGGCAAGCGAAGAAATCTGCTGAAAGGAATCTGTGCACTTTGTCTACAGATGCAAATGTAATCCCCCCTGAGAACCAAGACTGAAAGGAATTGCTGCTTAAAACTTTGCTCAGATGGGGCAGGCTTTGGCTTTGCATCCCCCACAAGATCTGAACTCCTACTCTAAAAGAAATTCACAGATGATGCGTTTGGCACCTTTGCACTTGATTATAGGGTAAAATCTGTAGCGGCTGTTGAGCAAACACAGAAGGCCATTTGCAAAAGGGGAAGGCATGGTTTTAGAGATTGAATTGTACTTGGGAGCAGGCTGAGCTAGGCTGTAGGCAGCTCTGCTCTGGGAGTGGTTTCCTTCTGTCTTGCACCCGATGTCAGAACGGAAGACCGTGTTGCACGGGGTAGAGAGTTGCTTTAGGTCACTTATCTTTCATTTTTATTAGCAACCTGAATAACAAAGTAGTATGCATGTTAAATTTGCAGTCAACAGGAAGCTGGACAGATGAGAAAGATAAGATAGCATTAAAATTCAAAATAGTCTTGGCAACTTGTAGAAATGGTTACGACAGGGGGGAGATGGTGGGGAAAGACAAGATCCTTTCCAGCAAGGCACTAAATTTAGGTAGGATTAAGCAGCTGCACAAATTCAGAGTCCCGCCAACTAGTTAGTGTTATTTCATGCAAGGGATCTGCCAGTTTGTCCTGCTGGTGGGAGAAAAGCAAGTTTCAGGCTAAGGTTCACCAATGGCAATATGTTTGGTGAGACTTGATGTAATCCTGTGCTTCACAGGAGCACCCGTAAGCATGCAACTTGAGACGCTGCACTTAGGACCAGATAATTCAGTGGAGAGTAGCATGACAGATACCATGAAAATGTGGGAAAATGCACTTGTGAGGATGCACTGAAAGAGCTTGAAATCATATGGTAGACTGGACTTAAATTGCAGCTGGGATGAGTGATAGTTTCTTCTAAGGCCAAATTAAAAAAAAAAAAAGGGAATCGCTGAACAGATGCGTAGGGAGATGGTAGTAGCTCTTCCACAAATGCAGATCTGTTAAGAGCAAGCAGCTGTCAGGAGCAATAGCTACGTTTCAGCTTGCTTTGGTGCAGGGGAGAAGGCTGGCTGGCTTCCCACAGTCCTTTCCCATCCCATTTTCCTTTGGATCTGTGCGATTGCATCTCCAATCAAGCCTGAAAGTTACAAGGTGAATAACTGCTGGAGGAAGAGGAGGTGAGAGTAAGGTGGCAGGGAAAGCACTCTGGAGCAGAGGTGGGAGCTGCCAGTGCTTGGGCGAACTCTAATCCATAGATCCTACTCGTTTGCTAGAATATAGACCCTTATATTATACGCTTGAAGTAAATAATCTTTCTGAAAAATGCAAATATGTATATAAATATGTATTTGTCTGTATCCAAGTCTGTTCTGGTGGGGTGGTGCCTGTTGAATTTACTTTCAAATTGCAGGTAAAGATGCTAATTATCTGTTGGTGTAAAGGCAGCCTTTACAAAACTTCTGAAAACACGTGGGTTTGTTGGAAGGTCATCCTTGGTGGCTGGCAGATGCCAGAGTAATTTTTCTCAATCTGTTCGCTGGGTTTATTTTGCAAACTATGGTGTTCATTTTTAAAAGTATTGGGGTATAGATCCATGTGCTTGCACAGTGGGCTTTCACAGCAGGGCTCACCCTCTCATTAGAAATTGTCCAGTGCTGCTCGGCAGACCACCTGAGATGTTTCCTTCAAGGCCTCGTCCTTAGAAGAGGTGAGCTGGGTGGGTTGGTGGCACATGTTGCATGTGCTCACCCTGCAAAGGCCCCGGTCCGGAAGCTGTGGGCTTCCACTTCCACCACATCTCTGTAACTTTTTCTCAGCATTCAAAAGGGACAAGCATGAAGTAGAGGATCTGGGACCCTGCTGCTGATCCTTGGACCCCTTGGTAGAGCTTGTTAGTTGTTTCATGCACACAAAATGGAGTTTTAGAGGAGCAGTGCTGCCATATGCTTAGCAGCCCATTCTGTTGTGTTTTCAAAGTGAGTTTTGACATCAGTTGTTTTGGAGTTTTTGTGTAATTAACAGCATCCAAGTTATGCTCCCACCACCATCTGGTCAGCACAATAGTCGTTGGTATGCCTAAAGCTGGTATTTACTAGGGGAAAAGGAGGGTGCTTTCACTGTCTGCAATTTCTCAGACCCATCCAGCAGTACTGATTTTATTGGTTGCTATTGCCTAGTGACTTAAGGATCTATGCTGCAAGTGGTTGCAGGGAAGCAGTGCATGAACTCTATGGAGGCAAGCTTAAAACTTCCTTAGAGCAGCACTTGACTTCTTAAACTCTTTAAAACCCAAGCTGTAAGATTAAATGTTTTATGATGTCTCGGTTTGGACAAAGAGCTGTGGTGTCCTCATTCAGGTAAACTCATCTGATGTGAATGTAAAGTGAGGGCTGTTCTATTGAGTACTCAAAACTTGTGACCCAGTTTGCAGAACAGACTTGGCTGAACTCCTCCCTGCAGCAGCGTGGAGAGAGCACCTATTCCCAGAACACTCAGCTATGGACTGGGGCAATATTCAGCTGCCCCAGCTGCCTTCTCTTTGTTGTGGTGGTTTTTTTTTTCTCCTTTGCTCTTCCTTGCATCGTCTTACAGCTACTCTATGTCAGGTGGGTGTTTGAGGAACTGTCTGAATGGGTTTCTGGAAGTGTCAGAGCTGTGGCTCACAGGTAGGTAGCTACAGCAAGGGAACGGTCAGTGCTGTAGCCCTTACTTGTGACTTGTCCAGTAGCAACGGGATTTCTCATCAAAATACAGGGCTGCTCACACCTCAGGGAAGAAGTTATTCCTCAAAATCCATTCTCGTATAATTCTCAGGCAGAAGAAGAGGGACATCCTGGGAAAGAGAGACAGAGCATGGCCATGTGCTGTCTGCAGCTTTTGTTTATTGCAGCTAATGAAGCTTTGATCCATCATACAATGACTTGATTTTGCTGCGTGACCCTGCTTCATCCTCCCTACAGCTCTTCCCATGCACCGAACGAGACATGTTCCTCTGGAAGACAGAGCATGTCATTAGACGAATGGAGAATCTTGCAGAACACAAAAAGGTGCATGAGAGCGAATTACAAGTCTGCAGGCAGCCTTGCATCTGCTATTTGCTAATTCTGAGGGACTTGGCCATTTTCATCTCCCTAACACAGTTTTAAAAACATTGTGATACAACTCCTCCACTGAAAAAAGACTTAAGTCATCAGCATTGTCATGAGCTTAAGACTCACAACAAAGTCATTCACTATGTGAACTAACTCCCTGCTCCTTTATTTATTGTCTGACAACATGGATCCACCAGAGGGGAAATGATGTTTGTTTTGCAGATGCCTTCATAGCTTTTTAGTTACCACGAACGCAATGTCCATGCCTAGGGAGCATGGGTTTTACTCTGGATTTTTAAAGTCTTGCTATTACAAGATGATCTCGTTCTGGTTTTCCCCTCTGTAACTCATTAGCATCCCTAATGCCTCCCCATCAAGCTCTTCTGTCCCTCATGCTGCTGAGTTACATCCATCATCCTCTCTTAGTTTGGAAAATCATGTCCAGAGCTGGTTTGTGGGAAGGATTTGGGTGGTGTGTCAGTTATCCAGGCAGCAGTGAGGAACTGGGACAACAGGCGCATGCCCAGCACGTATGAAATACTTTGAGTCGAGATGCTAAAGTCTCAAGTAAGAGTTTACAAACTGGTGTGGTTTTCCTGCCTCTAAAGCAAGGTCAAAATGGGATGAAAATTTACAGGAATCACAAACACTCATCTGTGACACATGCTTTGTGATTGTCACAGCAACCCTGACGAAGTCCCTATAGATGCTAAGGCTTCTTAGCTAAGGTGGTTTGTTTTGTTGGCTTGGGGTTTTTTTATTGAGCAAAGCATAGGGTTGTTTTCTTTCCTTATCTTTATACAAAGAGTGTTGAGACAATTTAGCTTTTTTAAAAACAAATGGAAGGAATCAGCCCAAAGCAAATACCTGACATGGAAGGACTTCAGCCTGAACACCATTAAGTCATTGGAAACAAGTCTAAAATCAGGATCTTGTAACGGAAAACATTGGATAACCTGATCTTGAAGCTCTTCTCTACCACGTAGGGCAGGTTGTGTCATTAGACTTGTCTGTCTAATGTGGATGTTCTGCTTTCAAATGTTATTATATTGGAGCCTATCCAGGGTGAATGAGAAAATGGGGATGGAACCAATGAGGGAAAAACTACAGAAATTGACAGAAATAGAGGGATTTGCATAGATAGAAAAAAAATAGAGTATGGGAGATCACCATTTAAACCAAAAGGCTTGTGGCACCATATCAGAACTGTAGCAAATGCAAGTTGTTCTACCCTGTGTTTATTTTTTTTTGCCTGAAACATATATTCCTTCTAAAGGAAGGCTTTTCTATTAGTTTACCTTAGTCAAGGCTAGTGGGAATGGCTGGGCTAGTCTTCAGACACCAGTCTCTTTGACTTCTCACCAAGAAAAGTTTCCTAAAACTGTTTCTCTTCAGAAAATAATGTGCTTTTATCCTATAAGCAGGAACAGACTGTGGCTGTACGTCTTGTTTGTGCCTACACAAAGCTGTCCAGGCCTTGAACTCCTGAAAACATGTGTCTAGCAGACTAAGAGCTTTTCAGAATGGAAGCAGTGACCTTACAGGCTCTCAGACAGGAAAAGATCGACTCCTAAAGGTATTTTTTTTGCTAGTTAATTTGTCTAACGCTGCGTTTTCACACACTCCAGTATTCGGAGTTCCTGAATCCACGAACGAAGGGTAACTTCCAACCGCATTTCCACACTCAGCTTTCAGCTTCCTCCCATGAAGGGCTCTGCCCTGATTGATCTGATTCCATTTTCTTCACCCAGGCGCTTGTAAACTGGAACAAACTGACTTGCTGGAGAGAGCCTGAGCCGGGAGCACCTCAAGTGCTGCTGCTGCAGCTCCCCAGAACAGGAGATGCCCCGGCTGGGGGAAACACTTGAATATGCAAGTGGAGCGAGCCAGACGTGGGGACAAAAGGGTGATATAATCCATTTTGTGAATGGCCAGCTGTTCGGCTGCGGGGCTGCCCCGCTCCCCCCATGGATAGTTATGCAAATGGAGGGGGGGGCACGGGGAGGCAGCTGGGCCACCGGCCCAAGCAGTAAGCTGGGCTTTGTCGTACAGGCTTGCCCGTTAGCCGGGCTGTTGCGTGTACCTGCAATGCTTCGGGATGGGGCTTGCTGTTTGCCAGCTGAAACTTTACCTTCAGCCCCAAAATGAGTCATGCACAAAAGCCCGAAGTTGTTTAAGATGGGGGGCAAATGCTGCATCCCCAAGGTCAACGCAAATGGCCTTTGTAAAGCAGTCCAGGTAACTCCCCCAGCCCATGGCCCTGCTCCTCCTCTCTCATCTCTTTAGTGCAATGAAGGTTTTGTTGGAAACTGGGCATGGAGACATAAAAAATTGTGGTGTTTCAACAAGCATCTAGACTCTGCCACAGTGGGCTGGCTGGTCCTGTGTTGTTACTCCCACTTTAATCCTTCTGACAATGTGCTGGGGTTTGTGAGGGGGTCTACTCGCCTGTCCTTATTGCTCTGGTATCAGATTTCTTCTGCAGTGGAGTGGAAAGCTCCAGGTTTGCACCTTGTTTGGGAGTGAACTGGGTTGGCTGCAATGCAGCTGATGCCAGCTGGCTTTGGCCCAGTTCCCATGGGGGATATAGGGGTTTCCAGCATGGGGCAGCTGCATCCACTACTGGGCTTTGAAATGAGGTCCCAGGTTTGGAGATGCATGTTGGGGAGCAAGGGCTGGGTGCCCTTAGCCAGGGAGTGGGGCAGCCCTGGGCATTGGGCAGCTCTGTGGGGATGGGACATCAGCCTGCATATCTGTCTTGGCTCCATGGCACCCATGACGGGGAGGGCTGTGGCAGATCTGCAGTCTGGCATCCTACAGCATCGCTGGGACAGGGACTGATGGCCCTGGGCTGGCTTGAAACAGTGTCAAGGTACCTCACAGACCTTTTACAAAGGTCTGCCCCTTTCCTCCTCCCTGCCTGTTCCCAGAGCTTTCTCAGCCATGAAGGGCTGAGAGGCAAGAGGGCCGCAGGAGGAGCTATGGAATGAGGAACCAAGGAGGAGCACAGGGTCTTGAGGTAGGAGACCAGGCAAGAGCGATATGTCTCTGCATGCTGGCATGGGTGCATGCAACCCAGTTATCATGCTGGTCTCCCTTTGACCCCATCCATTGGGCTCTGGCCCTGCTGTGGACTTGCTGGCTCCCCATCAGTTGTTGAGAAGATACCGGTTGAGTTTCTTATCCTTTGCCAAACATGCATCAGTGCCCAGTAGTGCTCCCCTTTGAAGCCTATGGCAAAAGCTCCCCAGAACTGCATATTGTGGGTGGATGTGCTGCACTGGCACCTTTCACCTTGCCACTGCACCTGTGTGGTTGCGAAAGACCTGTATCTCCTGTAAAAGCTGTTCCTTGAAAGCCATACATCTCTGCTGCTCTCAAAGCCCCAGTGCATGGTGCTATGGGTTGCCCAAGGGTGGGATACAGGGATGCTCTGCCCTTGGTGCCACTGGGGCACTGGTCACATGGATTCCCTATATCCTTTTTTTGGGCAGAGGTGGGAGTGAGGATGGCAAAATATGATCAGTAATTCATCTGTCTGAAGAATGAGCACCATTTCAGGCACTGGGACGTCAGGAAGTGCTAAAATCCACCCCTGCAAACTTTGAACTACAATTAGCCATATAAATTGTTGAGCTCTTGAATGTTTAACTACGTTGTTTGTAGGGAGGAAGTCAGGAGGGACTGACAGGCAGTGGGTGTTCATGGGGTGCTGCAAGAGAGCTGCTCATCGCAGTGAGATGATTGTAGGGGAGGAAGGTTGTCTTGGATCGGCAGGTTGGTAGATGGGTTTCTAAAGCCAAAGAAAAACACCTGATCATGGATAAAATGAATGGAAAAGAGCTACCATTTAGGATGTTGAACTAAGTTTAAGTGGTGCAACCCGTGGAGGAATTTCTTGCACTTGGCAGCAGTATCAGCTGTGCGTAGTGACACGTTTAGGTGTGTGGAAAATGTTGCTCTCCCATAGTCTTCCCATCCTAAATGCTTGAGGAACTTGACCTATCTTTCAGATCCTCTCTCTGCCCTACTGTGGAGCAAGCCAATGAGGTGGCAGCAAAGGAGGAAGAAAAATCTCATTGTGCTCTGCAAGGAGAAGATGTTTTCTCCAGAAAGACCCCTTTTGACTTGTCAGGTGTTTGAAACCTGTATCATTCTACATTTCTCACTCTCTCACCAGAAAATAGGTGCATCTATTGATGTTAGTTATTATAAATTGCTTTTACTATCTAATTTTAATGTATTGTTGTCCATCTAAAATGTAAGTGATTCCAATGGAGATAGTTCAGGGTACTGGGAAAATAATGTGCCTTCCTAGGATGTCTTTATGGTCTGGTAGAAATTATTGAATGTTTTTAGTTAAATGTATTTAGAATCACAAATAGTTCTCTTTTCCCCCTCTCTCCTTTGTAAGTGAAATGGAAGGTCTGATTAGTGGAGAAATCCAGCATTTCCCTAATGAGGTTAAGCAATTAGATGAAAGAAATTCATGACCATAATGTGTCCTGGCCTAGACAATCCATGCAGCAATCTGTGCTTTCCAGGCTGGCAGCCTGGAAATTCAGCCTCCTGGCCATCATTTTCTGTAGCAGGGATAGAAATATCCTTATTTTACTGACAATGGGATTGCCAGGATGATTCTGGATTGTGGATGGCAAGGGAAGGCTTCCTCCAAGAAGCTCTGCTGTCCTGATTACTCCTGCTTAGCCACCACAATCATAGAATCATTATGGTTGGAAAGGACCTCTAGGATCATCAAATTCTACCTTAATACCTTAATACACACAGTTTCCACTACTTTCTTGTATGCTCTCAGATATTCAAGTCCTGTGCTTGATCTAATTGTTGTGGCTATAACTTAAAACCGATGAGGTTTTAAGTTATCAATCTTAAACTAAGCAGAGCTGGGGGAGGACAAAAGGATGCTCCAATCTCCCTCCTGCAATGCCCCTCCATTGCACAGTTCTGGAGAGCTGGCCCTCGGGACTTTTCACATTCAGACATGTTCTCTCCCCTAGTCATCCCAGCAGGACCCATGTACTAAAACATCCTTTGCATCTTGGTTGCAGCTACTTTCAACGACTGTGACACAATGCACCCCAAATGGATTTTTGGCACCATTTTGTA
This sequence comes from Coracias cyanogaster, assembly GCA_033124195.1. Taxonomy (NCBI): domain Eukaryota; kingdom Metazoa; phylum Chordata; class Aves; order Coraciiformes; family Coraciidae; genus Coracias; species Coracias cyanogaster. Next base: position 27,243 of record JAVSBS010012969.1, on the reverse strand, counting down.
GCCTGGTTAATGTTTTTAAATTTTCCCGCTCTGGCTGGAGGCTGACAAGGTCTGTCTCCTTTATGCCTGCTCAGCCTCAGCCCAGCACGGATTTCGGTTGGAGCAGTTTAACGAACATCAGCGCTGGCCTCATTGTGCTGCATTGTTTTGGTGGGTGTCTGCACCTTTCAAGTAAGCTCCAATTAGAAGAGGAGGGGGAGAAGAGAAGGGAAGAAAGGAAGCAAATAGAGGCAAAATGATTCAGCTTTCAGCAAATCTGTAGCCTGTTTATCAGACAGATGGAGCCACGTAGTGGATGGCTTTGCTGCAGCCTGGCCCCCCGAACAGGTGGGTATTTTGGAAGCGATGAGCAGTTTGCCCCTCTGATTCGTGGCCGCGCAGCTTACACAGGACATATGTTGATTACAACTTGACTCGGCTCCTGCTGTTGCAGGAATCGGAACAAGTTCACCCCTCCCCACTGGCTTTAAAAAGAAGTTGCTGGAATAAAAACAAAGGGAAAAAGTTACAGACACTTGTTGCATTGGAGTGTGAAGGACAAATGAGGGTTCAGAACCACCCGGGCACGATTTCACTTAAGTGCTAATTGCTGAGCGCCTTTCATTAAGAGCCATCATGGTTGTCCCAGCAGCATTTTGAACATATATGCAGATGGGCAGATGGCCCTTTGCTGTGGTACAGGCAGACACATCTAGTGTTACAGATGGATTATTATGTTGATTCATTGCTAAAAGAAAAACTTACCTCACAATAGGGCACTCATTTGAGCACAGTTCCTTCTCAAGCTTATGTTTCTCCTCTGTATTGCCAGCTTTTACGCCGTGAAACAAAGTTTTCAATCAGCAAGGCTAGTGTTTCCCTTCTGTGCTGCAAAAAGAGGGAAAAAAAAGTTTAAGAGCCTATCTAAGAGTAAAATGGTCCTTTGGGGAACCTAGAAATTGCTCTGTAACTTTGACTGCTGCTGTGCAGGGAGGGCACCTTTGGTAAGTGGTATTAACTCTTCATCTTCCTAATCCATGCTGAACTGTGATCATTCATAGGTCAAGTCCTCCAGCATCACTGGGTTAGGAGGAAGATCTGGGACAGACACATTTTGTTGTCTTCATGGAAGTGTCAGTTTGAATATCAAGGTAACTTGCGCAGAAGATGATATTTTAGTCTCAAGCACCATCATAGCTATTGGACTGGTAGATATGGGTCAAAGTGCATGCTCCGCTGCTATGATGGGATGAACATGGTAATTCCACAGTGAATACTGAGAAGATATGTTAGTAAAGACTGCATAGTATCTTGCCTAGTTATTTCAAAGGGTACCTTGTGCAATGCAGGGACATAGACAATGTGAGGCCTGCCCTATTTCAGGCTCCAGAGGAGCAAGACATGGAATGAGATGGATGGCTGGACTATGGCAGACCATGTCTCTCCTTGGGTTGGTGCTAAAACTGGCTTCTGGCTACTCCCATAATGATCTTCCTGGGCTGCATATTTTGTCACAGACTTGTCAAAGGTAGTTCTAGCCCCTGGGACATCTTCCATGGGGCACTGAAGCAGTGGAGGGAGGAGAGTCAAGTAACAATCTCTAGCGTCACTTGTCACCAGCTACATTGCAGTTGTGACAAGAATAGCACTCTTGTTCCACCCTGTTTCAAAAAGAAAAAGGGGGGGGAGGAGGGAAAAGAAATCTTGTTTTCTGATTGCCCCTGATATCTTGATGCTGAATTTGTATCCATTAGAGAAAGTCATTTCCTGCTTCTTATCTACCCAGCCTTTGTAACTTAGTGTTGTCACCCTGAGCAGAGCTCTACCAGAGTTTTGACCAACAAGAGAAAAGCAAACAAAAGATGAACTTGGAGATAGGAAATCTGGAGCTACATCTGCTGCAAACAAGGTTATTCTAAAGCTGGCTGGCATTCCATGCTGTAATAATAAAGCAGCAGCAGAAGGTCCCAACAATAAGAGCAAAATTGCTGCATAGCTGCGATCTGCTCCTCTATGGTTGTGTCACTCTTCAGTAACAGTCTGTCCTGAGATTGCACCTTTTCTGTCTTTTTTATGAGGTGTGGTTTAACACACCCACCACAACAGAGAGGTCTGAGGACTTAGAAGTCTTCTGATCAACGGCATTTCTCCAAATAAAGGGGAAATTTGAGTGCCAAATGATGAAAATGGACGTCAAGTGACGGGTTAGATTTGCCAGCAGTTGCTTGGGCAGACGTGCCTTCCACCTGGGCTTGATGCAGGATTTCTGGTTTTCAGATATGTCTGGACAGTCATTAGACATCTGCCTGTCTGGTTCACCGCTTGCCCCAGTGACACCTGCTCAAAATTTGGGCCCAAATAGTCCCCCCCAGTACTTGTGCATGAGATTTGCTGTTGATTTGTAGGTATGGGAGCTGTTACGGACTCCAACGTGTGATGAAAGCCTGCAGATAAGGGGGATCTCCAATAAGTAAGCAGAACAGTTATCTGTAGTTGCAGAGCAGACAACCATGGAAGCCAGCAGAATTTAGGATGGGCGCACATGTAAAATACTGGGAAAACATGATTACATAACATGAAGTAATGTTACACAACATAGGGAAAGGGGTATAGTCCTTAAAATGGAAAATGACCTTTTGGTTTTAGTTTCTGAATGACATTGACTGAGATTATGCAACAGTTGACCTGTCTGTAAAACAGGGGAGTTGATATTTACTTACATCCCCAGGATGTGAGTCTCCAATTAATATTTGCAAGGCAGTTGGAGGACTTTGGTCACTGGCTTTGCAGGTACAAAGATACGCGTTGGAGTCTGCTCATCGTCAGATGTCACAGCAATAAGTGCCTCTATGTGTCTGCACACCACATGCCCACAAAACACTTTCCTAAAGGAATGTTGTGGTTTCAAATTTGTTAATTAGTTAACCTTACCCTAAAATGCCTCATGTGTAGGAGGCTGTGGTCACACTATGGATGCATTTGTCATGTTAAAAGAAGGAAATGGTTTCTGTACTAGACATATGAGGCCAGACTAGATGCCTACTATGAATCCTCCCGGTCTCTGATTCAGTGAATTCGTGCATCCTGAAATGTATCTGCTTAAATATGCCAGCTATATCTAACAATACCAACTTCAGTTATCCCTACCTCCTCCAGCTGTCTGATGCTACCACTGTGGTGTCACTTCTCAAGCTCTGTGGGAGGCTCTAGAGAGGAATAACTCTGTCGGCACGGGAAGCTGTTTGGGGCAAGATTTGGTAGAAGGTCTCTGCTTTCAGCAGCTCCTGCTGTCACTTTTATGACCTGATTTTTCAACGAGCCTCTAAGTTCTGGGGAAAAAACAGGACATTTATTTGCCATGCCTAAATGGGATTTGAACTAATCTTTGAAAATCTGGCCCAAGTATTTCTCCTATAATTAAAAAAAAAATGAAAAATTCTAGTTCTTAGATTTATAATTGTCAAGGAAATGCTAGTGTCTTTGTTATCTGAGGCACAGCCCTTGAGACTTCTCACGTCTGTATTTTGCTGCGAGGCAGTGTCTTCTCATATGGCGCAGGAAAACAAGGCAGTCAAAGCAAAGACAGAGGGAATGGTAAGACAGCAGTGATAACATCTTCTGCAGAGTTTGTAGTGTCCTCATTGCTTGGCACTGTGATTTAGTTGACTGTTTTAAAGAGGATAGAGTGAATAAATCAGGATTCGAGGGGGGAAAGAAGCAGCCCATTCATTTGAGGAAAAAAGCAAGAAAATCAGCTCTTACTAGGAGCTTGTTCAGTGCTTTCTGTGTAAGAACAAGACCCCCAGCTCTCTGCAAAGGATGGGCTTGAGCTGACAACAAGCTGGGACGTCTTTGTGAAGATGGGAGAGAATATGAACTTTGGGACTCTGCTGCCTTTGAAACCACCTTCGTATGAGCCAGAAATGGAACTTCCCTGCAAAAAAAGCTAGGCTGGTATTTCACAAAGAGAGCTGATAAAGGCAAGTGGCTTGCAACTAAACCAGGAGATGAGCAGGTGTTTAAATTGCCTTATATGTATCCAGGTTAGGATGCAAAAAGGGGAGATATTTTCTATGCTGCCTGTAAGATCCAGAAGCAGCATCTGCAGAGCAGAGGTTATGTTCATGTTTGGTAGGGTCCCATCCACCCTGCCTGAGGTGATGCCCATCATCTATAGCCCCCGTCCTCCTTTCCTCCTTTCCAAGCTGTTGGCCCCACTGCATAAAGGAAGACGCTGTCTCAGCGTGTTAAGACCATGCCGAACGTTTCAAGTACAGAATAAAAAAAATAAAGGTGAAATGTGCAGCCCAGGGCTCCCAGTCCTTTCTTGTGTGCTCCTGGGAATGGAATTTTTGCCCATTGGACTCGAGCTGCTCTAAAAAGCCCAGAACAAAGGCTGATCTTAAAAGTGATCCGCAAAGGAATAAATGGCAGGCTCCCTCTTTGTTATTCATGTATGGTGCTCAAAGAGCACTTGAAATGGTTGGGATTTTCTGCTGAACATTTTCTTCTTTTAATTCTACTTGGGTTTTGGGGGGTTTGGGTATTTGTTTTAGCAATGGCTCGGGCATATGTCCCTCCTGAAAAACATTATGGCTGGCTGGGAAGCCCATACATTAATGACGTCAGGGGACACATGCGAGTGAAATGGAAAAAGCTGGGTGGTTGGGGTTTGATATTCTCCAAGAGGCAGCCTGGCCTTTGTCTCTTACTTAATTTTATTCCTGTCTGCCCTGTGCTCTGTGCCACGCGATTTACTCACTGAATCATGCTCAGCAGCCGTATTCACAAGCTGGCATAAATTTATTTTCGTCTGCTGGCCAATTACACCAACTGCCTCAACTGTTGTTTATTTTCTTCTGTTGCATCCTCTTGAGTTACTGTTAACAGTGTCCCTTTTGAGTAGAGATGGGCTTTTTGGCACAGGGGCCTGTCGGCCTGCCAAACTAATGGACCATATCTGTTATCTAACTAGTTGTAAAGGCTCCAGTTTCAGGACAGCTTGCAGTTGCTGTGGCCACCTGTAGTACATTGGCAGGGTTGAAGACCACTGCCCGTGTGGGACGTGTCACCCCAGCTCAAGAGTGTCCTTTGGCACTGACCTGACCTAGGGGAGACACTTACAGGCTTTGCCTTGGAGAACAACTGCCTTTCTGTGGCTGAGAATCTCACCTCCCTGGGGCTGGGTGGCATGAGTCCAGCTGTGCTAGGGGAGCCTCACTGCCCGTGCTGGAGACCAGGAGGTCCCTTGTACACAGCTGCTCTGGACGCTGCTTCTCTGGTCAGAGAGGGACCTGATCACTGGGAGGCTGTGGAAGGCAAGAGCCCTGCCAGGCAACAGCTCCTGAACTCCAAGGGCTGGGGAAGAAGTTAAATTAAACAAGGAATTAAACAGTCTGAAAAGCAGAATAGGTTAAGAAAGTCTTTTCTTGCAGCACAACTGTAACTCTGATCCGTTTTGAGTAGCACATTTGTGTACCAGGGGTGCCGGCAAAGATGGGTTCCTGCCTTTCAGGGGAGGATACTTTGGGTACACAGCACTTGCATCCTGCAGGATCTTCTCTGATTCCTTCTCTTAGCTTTGTAGGATGTTCTGGGTTTTGGCCAGCAAAGTCTGTTTGTGCCTTGTCTACATGTAAACCTGGGCCAACTCCACTTAAACTGCCACTGGCTTGCAAAATACTCCAGCCATCTGAAAATGGCTCTGTTGCTTTACTGTTTCTCTGGTTCCATTTGCTCTGTTTGCTGTGGGTTGTTTACTGCCTGCCTTGGAGACTCAGCTGGGAATTGGAAAGCTGAGCCATCTCCTTTCTTTCCCGACAGCCAGGGTGTCCCTGTGCCAGCAGACGTAGCAGGGTGCCCAAGAGGCACTGCACTGAGACCACGCTGGACGTGGCAGGGGGTTTCAGACAGCAGCCTGCATTTGCAGAGCTCGCCATCAGGAGGAAAACATTGTCTTGCTGGTCGACAGAACGCCTTTGAAATGTGCTTGCTCACCCATGCACTGCTTGTTGTAGCATGGGGGTGGTTTGTTGGTTTGGGTGTTCATCTTTTACATGAGGGGCCTCAGAAGAGGTTTTCCTGCCCATGATAATGAACAAATTTTAGCTGGTAATTTTGAATGGAAGGGTTCTGGGCAGGGTAAGTGTCCCTCAGCTTCATCTGAGGAAAAGCCTTTGCTTCTCTTGTGGGCAATGCTCATTGCTGAAGCTGTGGGAACAAGGCATGGGCTAGTCCTCGGGGTCTTGACTCTCGAGGCTCATGCAACAGCAACTTTGCCATGTGCCATGGCCCATTTCTCTTCCCTTTGGGAAAAAGCGTTTTTTTTACCTTTTTCTCCTCAGCCAAGCTGTTTGACCTTTTGTTCATCACCCTGAGGTCCCTGTCAACAGCACTGGTGCATAGTTATCTGTGCATCATCCTTTGCAGCATAATTGGTGGATCAAATCCTGACCTGCCTCTGTAGAGAAGGGGCAGCTTTGCACTTTCTCCTGGATTCTCTCATACCCTGAGAGAAAGGGAAGAAAGGCATAAGGTTTGATGGCCAGGTCCTCTCCTCTCCAGAGGTTCTTGGCTTTTACTCCCAGGTCAGCAGTCCAGATAGGTCCTCTCTAGGACACTGATGACAGTCATGGCTGTTTCCTCCTGGCAGAGCTGCCCCAAAAGGGGTTCCTTGCTGGAAGGTGGTGCTTTGGCCTCTTACTCCATGGGGAGACACAGTCCAGCCCAAGGAGGGAAATGTTACTTGAGCCCTGTGTCTTGCACAGTGCTGCTGGTGGGGCAGTGCTGCTGGTAGGGCAAGGATGTGGACCTTGATGGCTGGTTGGGCTGGCATCCTTTATGCTGAATGAGGGGGGACCACATTCTCTGAAGGACTTCACTGTGCCAGGCCTGGAGGGGAGGGTGGGGAGACACCACTGGCAAGTGATTTGATTAACATGTGGATCTCCTTGCAGAGCCACCTGATCCCTGTGCATGCTCCAGAGTCTACACTTGTGCTCATAAGCCAAGCGCAAGCAAATTTGCCCACTCTGAGGGCAGAGTAGCTCTTGTGTTTGCAAACCAAGATTTGGCTCTTATTAACAAAATTTCTAAACCCAGCACCCTACATGCATGCCTTTACTCCAGGAACAAGGGCTCTGCAAGTGCTGCAACAAATGCTACCTCCTTGCAAATGCAATCTGGACAGAGGAAAGTCTTCCCATAACTATTTGGCTGCATGCCTGAGGTTTGTAGGCTAAAAACATTCACACATGAGCATGGCAAGCAAGCTCAGCAGATTTGAGGTGTGAGATCTTTGTCCCTTTTGAGTTACTTTTAGAGAAACCCTGTGTGATCCCACAGCAAAACAGCCTCATTTCTAGGTGTGCTGTTGGCTCTACAACATCCATGATTTTGCCAGTCTGGGGGATTCCCTGCAAACTTTTAAATGTCACAGTTTCAGTGTGCATTTGCCTTCACTTTGAAGGCTGTGACAAAAAGCGGCCTCCTTTGAGACAAGTGGCAGGACATGCAGGCAAAGATGGGCTTCACGTTGCCAAGTTTGGAGTCATTTCCTCTTCCAAAGTGCTCGAGTCTGTCTGGAGCAGAGGTTGTTCATCTGTAGCCCTCAGCAAACTTTTCATAAACAGGAAAGAGCCCTGGGGAGGGCGACAAGACAGAAATCAGTCCTGCTCTGATCTTTAGTTCTTTGCCTCCCCTTCTGTCTTAAAACTAACTATGCATCATTAGATTTGTTGCACTGCCGGATGGAAGTAAAATTCCTTCCTTCAAGAGCACGTGGTGATCCTCAGCGAGGCCTGTGGTAAGCTGCATGGTCATGGCCAGGCCCTGCTTCCAGCTGAGGAAATGCCACCTCCTGGACCTGCTCCCTGACTGCAGCTGACATGCTTGCAAAATTACTGTGCGTAAGAGATGACAGTAGGTGCAACCACAGCCTCTGCCTGGAAGAAAGCTTCAGGGCACCAGAGTGGTACCACCATGCTCAAGAGCTTACCACAGCAAGTTTCACATAAATTAATTAGGGGTGGAGGGTCCTAAAGATGCTAGCAAGGGACTTTGGGCTCTGTATCTGGGTCATGTTCTCTTTCCTAGGCTTTCCATCCTGGAAGAGCAGAGGGAACCCTACCAGAGGGTTAGACAGCATGCAGGGCTTTATCTCAGCCCCATGTCACTTTTTTCCTTCCGTAATGTCACTGCTGTGAAGGGGAGGGAAACCTTTTGTTTATCAAATGTCCTCTCGAGCTTTTCACTGCAGCTCCCCTGGTGCTTGCTGGCAGCTTCCCTGAGTGCCAGAAGACAGTCAGAATATCCTCCCATGTGCTGACAAGGTTTGTCCTACTCTGAGGGAGCAATGAGCCTGGGGATCCATGGCAGAAAGAAGCTCTCTCAAAGTAGTTCTCTTCAAAATCAAACAAAAAGGGTCGGTCCTCTTCTGCATGATCTATTCTTGGCCCTTCAAGATTTAACAGGCCACTGAAAATATGAATAGATGAGAAAATGAGTGGTGCAATGCAGAGTTTGTCCAAGAGACGGGAGGGATGGTCTAGTGACGAGGATAACTGGAGCAAGCCGTAGGAGCCAGGCCTCTGCAGAATGTCTGAATTACCAGGTCTTGTTTCTCTCCACCTAGGATCTTCCTAGCCCCACAAGTCTTTCTTGTGTGGCTACCTGTTGCAGCAACTTCAACAGGGCATGCCTTGATCCATTAGTGCCAGCACCCCTGTGTTTAAGACATCTTCCAAGCAGCACAGGGATTTGAGTCTTTTCCAAGTGGAGGAGGAAATCTCATTTCTTCCATTCTAGGTGAGCTCCTGCCAGTGGCTGGTGTCGCACAATGCAGCGTCTAGCAGCTGTTTTCATGTTCTGTAATGCCTCAGCTGACTTTCTGTAAATCACCTTCATCACTTGGGGCTGCACTCACAGAAGATCCTGACTCCTCTTTGGCAGCTAAAGTACCATTGAAACCATCACAGGAATTTCCTTCCAAGACTCCTTCCTTTTACTCCTCCCCAAGACCCCAGAGGGGTATGTGAGGATTTGGATCCATTACACATCTGAAAGGCACTTGGCTGTAGAGAGCCACATCGTGAGGTTATTACATACTGTGTGCACCTCAGTGGGGGTGAGGTGGTTAATGACTAACTTGTAAAACTGCTCGGTGCATGGGTGAACTGAGTAGGTGTTTTCAAAAACAGTTGTGCCAGTTTCCCCTGTCAGGATGGGCTGGGTGCTGGCCAACTTTCCTGTCACACGTTCTGTTTGCAAAGCTTTGTGGGGTTGAGTTTTGGTTTGTGAAACCTGTCAGGCACAACTGAAACTCAGAAGTGGCATTGCTTGGTTTTGCAGCACTCTATAATGGTCCTTTAGTATTCTGTAAAATGCTGAAGTCAAAATGCTACTGCCAAGAAGCTCCAGTCTCTGACTTACACATTGATTATGCTGGGAGGAGATGCTCAAATCCATTTGGATGGTACTCATCATACCAAGAAAATTTGGGCTTGAGTATGAGTGAGAGCTACTAGCTTGACCACTTTGGCATCCTAGCTCTTAACGCCCTACACCATAATTCTTCTTTCTTTAGCACTTTATATGAAAGTCTTCCTAGAAAGGACTGTCCACCAAATATTATTTTGTTCAGCTGTCACAAAAAATGTCTGGCAGTTCAAGTCCCTGCCTTTTACAGCAATGCGTGGCCCAGACCTGCACATAGCTCTTTTTTATCCAAGGGGCAGCCTACTTTTCTTCACTGGACTCATTACCTGGAAACAGTAACAGGCGAGTCAGATTTTGCGCACCAGCCCAAATTTGGCCCGTGCAATAGTGTCCTGTTCATGGCTTTTGGTGCCCAGACGTTGTTCTCCAGGCTATTGAACCTGTCACGTCCCCTGGTGCTGATATTTCTGGAGAGAGCAGAGACTTTTGGAGTGATTTGTTCCCTTACAAAACTGGAAATGGAAATAGTAACAGCGCTAAACTGGAATCCTACTGTACCTGACACCACTCAAAGACTATGTGGTTGTTATAGTCCCATCATGGGGTCCATGGGTGTGAAAGATGCAGCTTGTTTTGAACGCTTTCTCATTTACTCTTATCACACCCAAGGACCTGTGAGTCAGAGGTCTGACTCTTGCTCACTTTCCTTCTCTCCATCTATCTCTGCAGACTGAAATGGGGAGCTTCTGGTAGACCTTGTCACATGTATATAATCTGTCCATTGCAGAATGAAATACCTAAATGGCCTCAGGCTGCTAATTGGCCTGTCTCTGCACACATTATGGGCAGCATCTGGGTGCCCTAGTATGAATTGTGCATAGTTATTCTTTTCAGAAGGAACCTAAGCCAAGGCTGGTGGGAATTAAACCTACAGAAGGAACAACCCACTTCTGGTGTCATTGCATCTGGGGACCCATCCCACCATCAGCTTTTTTTCAAGCTGAAAAGTTGATGCAGTCACTTGGCATACAAATGCCACCCCAGGTCTCCGATCAACACTGTCCTCAATGTTACCTTTTGTAGTTTTGCTATTGAGAAATATTGAGCAGAGCTGAATATTTCCAAAATCCGAGGCTGTGCAATGGACTTTTTATTTTGACCTTTGCCCTTTTCTGATCAATCCTATCACTCTCTTTTTCAAAGCTGCAGAGCTGGAGTTTTCAATTATTCACAAATATTTCAGTCCTTGTCCTATGTATGGCTAGGATGATTTTTCCCACATATATTAATCTGTGTTTATTGACACTGGCTTTTAACTGTGGTTTCATTGCCTGATTACTCAGTGTCATGAGGTCCTCCCACAGTTACTCACATTCAGGCTTAGATCTGAAAATCCTGGATAACTTTTAGTATTTGATCACTGGTCATTTCATTGCTCCTCCCCTTTCAGATCACTATGTTTGCACTAAGCAGCTGGAATTCCAGCACAAGTTACAAGGTGTTGGGAGACTCCCCAGGAACTCTTCTTCTATTACATATGTCAAAATGTGCATGTATAGGGAAATATACACATGTATATACACACACACACGTGTGTGTGCATACATATCATTATTTATGCCCACTTTTAACTTCCTATGGCTTAATCTGATGTAAGTTTATGACACTTCATAACAATAATTTCTTTAGAGCCTTTACCAGTTGTTAATGCTTTTCAAAACCCAAGCGCACTGAATCAACTAAACTGCTCTGGCCCTCATGTCTAGCAATCCTTCAAAAATATCTAACATATTTTTGAGGTATGACTTACCTTTACAAAAGCTATGTTGACTTGCATTGATTCATTGATCCATTGATCTATCTGTTTACAGATTCATAGACACACTGCTTGAAAGGGTCTGGAGGTCTCTAGCTCAGCCTTCCATTCAAAGCAGGGCTGTTGCCAACAGTAAGTCAGGCCAGCTCAGCCAGCCAAAGGTCTGACCAGCTCTTGAAAACCACCAAGATGGAATTGCTACCCCCTCTCCAGTTACAGAACCCAAAGCTGGCAGTCTACGCCTCCTGAGCTGCAACTTCAGAACCTCTTCTGCTACCTATTGTTGCTTTACCCTCTACCATTGGCAAGAAGAGTTTGCTTCCATTATTTATTGCTCTTCTTTCAGTAGTTTGAGTTTGGGGACTCTCAGTCCTTGAAGATACTCAAAACTGGAGCAGACAGCTCTGCAGGTGACCTTATTTTGAGCAGGGCTAGGAGTAAGGGTCTCCAGAGGTCCCTTCCAACCTAAAATACTCCATGATTTTGCAACTAGGCTGGACTCTAATAGTAGGTTTCTCCTCAAGGGACATTAATCCAAGGTGACAGATGAGGAGGTGTCATCTACTAAAGCACAATTCTGGCATCCCAGGTATTGCTTGGAAATTTTCCAAGCAAGCATACTTGAAAATCCTTGGCATGCTGGAGGAATGTGAACTAAACAGCACAGAAAGTGTTTTTCAAGCATTTCCTCCATGTGTTTGGTTGGTGTTTCTGGGAAGCGCCTGTCTTGAGAAAGAGGCTGTAAATTGATATTCTGCCACTCTCTTATCTTGGGTTGTCAGTCCATTTTTGGATCCAGTGCTTGTTATAATAAAATGGTGACTGGAAAAAAAAAGTTTGTGTCAGCCCTTACCAGCAGAGCATTCTCCTGAAGATAAAGAGCTGGAAGGCAGCATGGTAGGAGCAGTGAATCCTATCAGAGCCAACAGCAAAACACTTAAATGCTGAAATAGTTCCGTATCTGCTCAGAGCAAGAACTATCCATATCAAAGACACTAATCTGTCAAAGACTTTAAGACTGGAAGGAATTACAATGATCTTTCAGCCTGACCTCCTGCATGATTCAGACCATAAGATATCATTTTGCATCAAGCTCACAGCTTCCAAATGAGCTTGAAAAAGGCATCCACTCTTGAAGGACCCCATTTTGGGAGATCATGGTAAGGTTATCCCCATAGCTAGGAAAAAAATACTGTCTATTTCAGTGCTTCATTTCAGCTTTCACCCACTGGGATTTGTGCTGGTGTTTCGGTTTCTTTTTTCTTCTGGATGAAGCGTTCTTCTACTGTCAGAGGAAGTTTAGCTTCTAAGAACAATTTTGACCAAATTTCTTATATTTTTCAATACCTTCAGTATGATCTAGAAGAACTATTGCTGGCTGTGTTGTAGACATTTCATATAACCTTGACCTTAGCTTGTTTCTGCTAAGAGTGGTCCCCTGTAAAACAGAGATAATGCTCCTTCCCTCCCTCTCACAGGTGTTGGCTGGAAAAAAAAGACCAGTAACATTTTTCAAGTGCTATAGTGGGAGGCAAATTTTAAGTCAGTCAGAGATCAGAGGCTGGCTATTGCATTCCAAAATATGGTTTAGTGCAGCAATCTTATATACTGGCAGCCAAGTCCTCTGATATTGCTAGAAGATATGGGCTGCATTTTAATATATGGATATTGGGGTCTTGAATCAAAAGACACCATCTGAAAGCATTTGAGTGCAGCAATAATTGCATACACGTGAGAGAGAGAGAAGGTATCCTGGGACAGTAGGGGTTAATTGTTTCCCTTGTAAGGGACCTTGGGATAAGGCAATGTCAACCTTGTTAAAAGTATTTCTCATAGGAAAACACTTACAACGATGTAAAAACAGAAGGTGTTCATCTGTTGACTCTAGATGGGGCTTTTACTTGTAATGGAGCCAGTGGTCTCAGCTATCAGCCACACCATTTGCAGTCAAAAGCTAGACAAAAATAGCTCCCAAGTCCCCCTGATTTTCTATTTTTGCCAATGATTACTTAAATGCTGACTGCATCCCTTTGAGGACACTCAGATCAATCTAATTGGCTAAGCATCAGTTAGCTGCACAGTGGCAGAGGAGTGGATCACCTCTCTATATTTAAAATGAATGTATATGTGATGTCCTTGTGGTGGATCACTATGGGCAGGCCTGGCACAGTCAACTGCAGAGTCATATCTGAGGACTGAGGAAGATGTTCCACCTCAATACAATCATACTCTTGCTCTGTGGTGATCAAGAGGCAAAGTGCTACATAGGCTGTCCCTCAGTTTCCTCCTGTGCTGGGGTCAGCTTGTCTGCTGAGAGGTCACCAGAGATGGATTCAGCTTTCCTGGTGGTGGGGAATGACTCAGTGTTACGGGAGCACTCTCAGCCACGTGTCAGGGAACTAGTTTCTGCTGTTAGCTCAGCTATGACCCTCTCCTGAAGGCCTGAGGAGGTTCTCCTTGTTGCCCACCGTTTTCTGTTATTCTCAAGTGGTGTAGGTGGCTTTATTTATATAGTCCTCCAAACAGATGTGGTGCAGAGCTGGTATTTGGGCTTGAGCCACAGCCTAGAAATCCATCCATATTTTCATACACAGAGACTGAAAGGTTAAAGCATTTGCCTCTCTGATACCTCATTGGCAACTTATTGTAAGCAGAACTGTCTCCAAGTCTGTATTTCAGAAATCATTTATTCTCTGTGGCAAAAACAGATATCGAATCAGCAGCCTGAGCCTTCTTCCAGACTATTCTGGAGTGAAGACTTCAGTCATGTACTTTGTGTAGCTCTAGATCATTTGTAGGTTCACAAAGAGTGATTCAGCATTAACCTGCTGAGCAGAAATGCAGAAGAGTTCGGGTCCAGCTATCAGAGCAATTACTTTGCACACTTGCCTGTGTATTGCCACAGAGTCTCACCTTCCAATTTTCAATTCTTAAATGCCATGCAGGATGAGGGTTTTAAAAATCCCACCCAGCCCTGGCTTGTTTGAGGCTAGCTAGGCTCTAAATAAAAGGAAATTTCCTCTCTTCTCTAAATGCAACTGATGAGTAGTCATCCATGGGAAAAGGATTGGACCAGATGTGTCCAACCCAATACATTGTATGATTCTACGATCCTTTTCCTTTATCCTTTTTCTTTTTCAATTTCTCTTTTTTCTTCCCCTCCCCCCCAATTTTTCTTTTCCCCATTGAGAAAGGCTTCATATATTATTATTTCCTTTCAGAGATTTTTGAAGAAAACAAAAGGACCTGGCCTTTTCCCACCCACCCATCTTGGATTTTATTCAGAAATACTGTGATCATGACAATATTCTGGCTTTAACAAATAGGAAAACTTTTGGATGCTGGTGTGCAGTATGGGTGTGTTTTATCTCTTCCTTCTGCTGAGGACATGCCTGATGTTTTTTTGCTAATAGTAGTGTTCCTGTTTTGGACTTTTCTGGTATCCCATTAGCAATCTATCACAGAGCTAACAATGCTAGCTACAGGCAGTATGCAAACATGTTATTGCTCAGAAGCTCTGCTTCTAATACATGACAAAAGAAATACATTAAGTGGATAATAGCCCCGACTCCATGCAGTATGCAAACGAAACCCCAGGTGCTTACTTTACAGCAGTAACTTTCCTGGTGTTACCCTTAGATGTCATTCCCATGGCATTAACGCAGTTGAAAAGGAATGGAAATGTCAGGTTTATGTGATTATGTGATATGAGGAAAACTTGTGTGACATTACTGGTTTGAATTTAATAGAACCGGCTTGGTTGATGGGGTGTTTCATTGCTCTTTACTGACCTGTCGTGCAGCTGAGGACACAGGAGTTGTGGGCAGGCATTTCTTCCATCTCTCTCTCTCTCAGAGAAAGGAAAAGTATTTGCCGAGGAGACCTGCTCTCAGAAAAAAATGTTTGTGAAGTTAATCTCTCTTTGAGAACAGTTTTGATTCAAACACAACCCTTTCTTTTAGTGGAGAAGGTACGTTGCCCCATGTTACATGAAAGTTGGACACCATGCAGATCCTTACTCTTTCTGGGGACCCTGGGTACACTGCATCAGCAACTTTATTGCCTCTTTCCATCCTTTCCCATACAGTGGTGCCCCAGCACCTTAGCTGCCCATGGGGTCATGGGATGTTTCGGAGGTCTGGGTGGTCACCAGGTGAACAGGCTGCAAATAAATAAATAATTAAATGCCTGGTGGGTGTATCAAGTTCAGGACGCCTTGTGTGACAGGGAAGAGCACGGCATGTAGAATGGACAGGAACAGATTTTGTTTAAATTTAGCAGCAGTGTAGTGGTTGGAAAAGGCTGATGAGAACTTGGCCTCCAAAGAGAGCATTGCTGGTGCATAGACTGGGCAAGCACCTTTAAATAAACGATTCCCTTCTGTGGACTGTTTTGCTGAGCCATTGTGGATTCTCAGCGTTCACAACAGCCTTTATGTGCCAGCACTCCAGCATGTGGAGAGGTCTCAGTCCCACAGCAGGAGCACATGGACTGTGAACTGGTATGAACCTCCTCATCAGGCCACAATCACCTGCATTTTTGGGTATGTGCTGTGACCCCTCTCCCACTTGTGTTCCAGGTAGGAGATGCATCTGGTTGGGCTGATCTGCCATTTCTTGAAGCCAATACCGCCAGGTACTGTGAGGCTACTCTGTAATGCACAGGAGCCACTCCCACCTTCCTCTTCTCATTTTCTGACAGCTCTCTACCTGCATGAGGCAGGTGGGATCTGGGCTTGTTGCTAGCTGTTCATCATCTCAGGATGTTCTAGGCTTAGGATCTTCCAGGCTCATCCCTCCCATGGGATTCGAGGCCTCCAATCTGCCCTAGCTTAACCCTAGGTCAGTGGACACTGGCACAAGATTTTGGCATCTGGCAACCCCAGGTTCCCCATGACTACCTCTTTTCTGCAGGTCTGTGAACTCTCTTAACCCAAACCAAATAAGGGAACCCAGTGGAAACTGTACTGCCAACAGCTTCCTGTCTGTAGGGAAATCGTGGATTCTCCCAAACCGGTATTTTGTGAGAAAGTAACAGAAGAAATTATATTCCCTTTCCCAAAACTAGGAGTGTGCCATGCTTGTTTATAGATCCTACTAGGCAGCTGGAAAGCCAGCAAAAAGAAAAACCTTACGACCTGTCCATTCTTCCTACCCCAAAGGAAATAGCCTGGTGCATTTCCTTATGCGGCAAATCACAAACGCCAATGGTGTCGTGTTTTCTACTTGCACCTTGAGTCTCTGACTCCACCACAAAGATGCCAGCGCTGTCCCTGTCACTGCCTTCTGGTGCTGCAAACCTCCTGAACATGGCTGGTGTCCCCATCGCTGGGATGGGGACTGGGATATCTGCTTTGTGTAGCCCTACAGAGAACCTATACTGGCTCCAGTGGAAGCAAGCAATGTATTTCACTGGGCAGGAGTGCTGTAGACTGTCAGCTCATCATGGCTCTTTTCAGCGCTGCTGTGTTTGCTTTATTTTGGGTGGCAGAGTTAATGACCCCTTAAATGAGTATTTACAGATGCTTTTTTTACAGCTTAATTGGGAAAAATGAAGTCTTTCAAAAAGTTGAGTGCCCCTGTTTTGAAGCAACAACCTGCCTTTTTCCTCCTGCCCTTCCAGATTACATTCACCAGGCTCAAGGTTTGTTTTCTACCCTCAGGATTCAATTGCAGTGTGTCAAGTACCCTGAAGAAAGAACCCTCACCCAGTGTTCATGATGTTTAGCTCAGGTTAGTAGAGTTTGTAACAGAGATGGACTTTGAATGCCCTTAGTGCTACAGGTATCTTTGGACACTCTTCCAGGGATGGAAGGAGGAACCTTGGTCTCTCCTTTCTCTGCTAAGATGAAATAAAAATGGTGCACTGAAAAATCCAGAGAAGCTTCTGGACGGAAATTTTCAGAAGCCTAATGCTGAAAATATGAAGGTTGAGGCCAGTGTTTTTCTCCACGTTGCAATGGCCCAGTGCTGTGTCCCCACTGAGGCTGTAGGACTGAACACCAGGAAACTGTATTATAGGGGCTGGGGGGAGCTGGCGATGTTGCTACAGTCACATTTTGAGGCCCTTTTCCCCATCCTTCTCCTTGCACAAGAGACTAGCCCAGGCTGCCTGGGGAGAAGACCTCTGTCAAAGCACACTCGTTGACAAATGAAAGTCCCCCTGCGCTGAGATTAGGAGGAACTTTCTGGTCGTGAGAACCTTTAGACAAGGATATATGAGCCTCCCACTCCTGCCCTAGCAGTGACCCCAGCTCCAGTCCCAGTCCTGCAGTGTGCAGCCATGACCAGGGCAGCTTGTGGCTTCTCTTGGCAGTGGACCTCAGAGTCCATAAAGGTGAAATGTGAGGATGGAGCTCTAGAGGTGATCTTGCCTTGTGTGGTGGCCCCAATGAAAATAAGATGGACAAAGCTGCTGGAGCATGCTCATGCTACGTGCCTGTCGAGGAGCAGCAACACAGTGCAGTGCCTTGGTATGGTGGGGAACAGCATTGAGAGCTCTTGTCAAGAAATGAAGGAGACAAAGAAAAGATGACCATCTTTCCTGAACGGAGAATGCTGCAGCTGCCTGTGGAGCTGCTTTCCAAAGTGATGGGGTGTGTGTGGGGAGAAAAGAAACTACCAAAAATAATAGCATAATGGGCTGGCTGGCAGGCCAAAACTTCAGCAGTGGCTGTGATTATACTTGTCACTATCTGTTAACCTTCAAAACAGGTGTTGAGTGTTTGAAGTGCCAAAATGGTGCTCAGGCTGCAATCTGTCTGTGCAGACCTCAGTGGTGGGAACACGGCCTGGGGGAAGGGCCAAGGGGCTTGCTAAATGGGCAGAGTGGCAGAAAAGGGATGGTCCTGGGCAGGCAGCGCGTGTGACCCGAATGGATTTGGCTGTCTTCGAAAGAGGGAGCACCTCTCGAGGGTGCTGGGACTGCACGGGACCTGTCCTTGGCTGGTGGCAGACAGTGCTGCAGTGAGGATCTCAGGGAAGGGGCTCCTCTTTTGCAGGATGATTTCACTGTTGAAGGGTTTGGGGCAGGTTTATTAAAGTTCTTGGGTTACTGTAATTCAGCTGGAGGAACCTTGACTCCTGCCAAGATACTGGATTTTTACTTGGTTTTAGGAATTAGGTTTAAAATGCTTTGTTGCACTCCTGGTTCAGCTTAGTGTCTTTTTAAAATATATTTGGGTTTTGTTTCCTTTTTATAATAGCCATAAAAACTGTTAAAATTTTTATTTTCCTTTTTTTTTCAGGGGGTGGGGTGGAACTAGAATGCAATATTTCAGTGAAAAAAACCAAAAAGAAGTATTTTCTTTTTTCTTCCAGGGTGTATTTACATTATCAAACATAGTGACAACAAGTGTCTCGGGATCTTGCAAGCCCATATTGCTAGAGTAAGTCAACAAGCAATGTAAAGCCTGGCATGGGTGGAAGGTGAGCAAACGACATTCAAGTGAGAAGATTAGGCAGGGCTCTGAAGAATACCTAAAGAATCTGAAATAAAAGGCTTTGAAGAAAAATGTCAGGGGTAAAGATCAGAAGATTGCAAGGTACTAATAATTGGCAATTGGCATGCCTTGCACAGCAAAAAGGCTGTCAACACACTTTAAAAACTCCTCATCTTGTCTAACTAAATGTAATTAGCTTTAAAATCCAAACTCAAACTGGGATGAAAATGTGCTTATATTATATGTATGAACAAGATAATCTCATGTCTGAGTTACACTGTGAGATTCCTTTTAATGCAATCCACAAGGCAGGCTATCAGTTTGCTTTTTAAAATTAGTGTACACTTGTATCATGCCCTTGTCCCAAGTGAGGAAAACAGAGATACACGTCTCATCTGGACATGCATGACAGTCATCAGGCAGAAACAGCTGAATGTTGACACACTAGCAGGTTTTCTCTAATTGTTGATGAAACTCCAGAGTAAATTTTTTTTTTCTCTCCCTAGTGTTTATTAAACAGACATTAGTTTGAATGTGAAATCAGCAAGTGTGGAAAATATGTTTCTATCATCAGGGGTGGTGCTGCAGTGTATTGTTTTGGTTTGGGGTCTTTTTTTATATTATATTCTGGAATATTGCAAATCATTATGTGATAACCAACCTATAAACAGTTGGCTGGCAGCATACCTCCATTATCAGAGATGGCGATGCAAATGTGTCTTCATACCTCAGGTGTTCTCATACTGTGCACCTCCCACCCTGTTCCTGAAAGCAGCAAAGGCTAAGGCTTAGGGTGACCTGAGCAAAATTGCTTGTCATTTCTTAGCTCTCTGCTGCAAGACAGAGATGGCTTTAGTTTGGCTGTCTGGGGAGGACAGTCTTTGTAGAAGGGATTTGCGTCCCCTGCAAGCTTGTCTGTGTTATTTCCCAGCTGGAGCTGAAAGGGCATACACAGCATTTAGGAGAATGCTGTCATCTTCCTTCCTTCAAAAGAGTCAACAGGCACATCCAGAAGGGAGAAAGAATAAATTCTCAAAGAGAGCTAAAAGCAGAGAGAATTCAATGCAAAGCTTTGGTTTGTACTTATTCTTGAAAACATGCATGGTGTTTGCAAAAATCTGGGGGTAGCTGCACCCTTCAGGCATCATGCATTAAGAGGACAGAGCTGTGGAGCAGAGAAGTTTCCATAAAGTTAAAGATCAATGAGGTCTTTGAAAGAACATTTGCTTTAAAGCAGTACGCAATGTCTTCTGTATGGTCCTGAGGAGAGACAAACATACATTGAAGTATTTCCTTAGAAAGAGAGCTCTGTTTTCCTGCTGTAAAGCATTGGATCTATTTCTCTGAAAAATTAAATGTTAAAGGGGTTTGTGTAGGATTTAACCTGCTGATCAAAGTGTATCTTCTTATCAAGCAGTAGCCCCAGATCTCACTGACTGCTTTGACTACGTTTCCACTGACCGCAGCAGGGATTTGGACACCTCACTATGTTCCGGTCCCCTAATCTGATATTTCAATCCTGCTCCTCAAGACAGGGACGATTTTAAAGCAGGGGTAATGATTTGGTGATTGAAAGTGAGTTTCATCTCCATATGTTAAAAGGGCTGTTGGAAAATGCAGAAATAACTGCACAAAGCAACCAGCAACATGAACCACAGTCATCCCCTGAACTCAGTAACCTGCCATTGCACACACCATCTGGGAGCGGTGAGCATGTGCTGGGGTTATTTCAGAAAGTTCAGGACAAAAAGGGAATTTGTCTCTTCACCTCATGGAATTTGATGTGCCTTATTTCAGCAAAGAAATGACAGATTAAAAACCCCAAGTGTTTCAGTTATTTACAGAGACCATGCTTTACGCTTCGTTTCAACTTGGGTAGAAATTAGATTAATTTGGCTGTTTCTCTTCTTCTTCTTTCACAAATACTTTATGTCTTTATATTGGAGGCTAATTACCGAAGCATATGTAAAAATAGAGGGGAAAAGAGTATCTCATATCAGCTATGGGTTTCTGCAGCTGTTCTGGTTCGCACTGCTTCAAAGCTTTATACTGCTGCCAAAATATGATACTAACAAAAAACTATTGCTGCATCACCCCAACTAACTTAAAAATTTACAGATTACAGCTGGTAATTTTCAATAAAAAATTGCATTGCATTGTACCAGCCCAAATTAGGACCTTTGCTATCCTAAATTTGATAACAATTGTTTTTTCAAGGAATGTAATTCAGAATTTTTGTCACTTTTTCCTAACCCCCAAATATTACTTACCTGGAGGATAAAGTGAATATTTTGCATCTTTTCTGGAGAAGAGAACAAGGGAAATCAATAGGTCCTATCTGTCTCTGTCTTTTGTGATGATTATTTTAGCAAATTTTAGAAGCTCTGTTTTCCATAAATTCTTGCAAAATGTTATTATTTAGAGCACTTGCTTGAATTCTTTAGCAGTTAAATCTTGCATTAAATTTTCTGTTATTACTACCCTCAGACATACTTATTTTATCATTTCCTTTACCATGTCCAAATATTGCCATAATATTTGCTTTCTTTCAAGTTTCTGCTTCCTCTGCTTTCTGGACCTCAGTTACTAAAATCAGCATCCAGAGGAGCTTCCTGACCTGTAATCCTGATGCAAGGTATCTGGTTGTACTGATATTAAGAAGTTACTTCAGTGCTGACTGTTTTATTTCAATTTCAATTATAGCTAGAGTGGAAAATATTCATCCTCTCCTTATAATATGAACACAATGTCTGGTTTTCTCCTGGGCAAGGAATGGATGTTTTCGTTAAACACTTCTGACTTTCTGCATTATTACTGGCTATTCTGATACCCTTACTATTCACGGCCTTATAGTATTTGCTGGGTTACTCTTGGTCCCAATGGACTCAAACATCTGCTTCTTACTGTCTTTTTCTTTGACCATATGTATTTCTTCGCATCTCTTTGCTTCCTTATTAATTTTATATAGTGCCAGGATGTGTTTCCAGTGTTTACAACATCTGTCTGCTAAACATCTATCTATTCATCTTTATTATTACTCATTTTGCATCCTTTTCTGTCCTAGTTGGTTTTTCGAACCATGCTTTCTTACTTAGAGTTTTAGTTTGGTTTTGTTATTTGGTTCTTTTTACATCTCACTAAATAATTTTAAACTATTCATTACAGGCATCACATTTAGTCTTCAGTCCTTTCTTACACCTGGCTTGCACTCGTTTTGGCTTTGTGAAACTAGCTGTCTTGAATGCCATGTGGTTTTAACTGCCTTAGACAGGAATCAAACATAATCACTTCCACCTTAGTTACTGTTAAATTTTACTTCTTGGTTAGAAAATTGTCATCCATGATTTGTAGAAATTCCAGAGAACTTAGTACTGCTAGAAGGAGATTTTGATATATATCATCCAGAGCCAAGGTTCCCATGACATTCCTGCACCCATAGTAGATAAATGGCTTTGGAGCTGCCCCACCTGATTTTGAGGATGGTTTAGCATTTTGGGCCGGGCAGCCATTATAACCTCATTTTGAACTTTACCCATCTGGACATGATCCATAAATAGTCAAAATCATTTGCTCCATCACTGCTACAGAAGAAATTAATGCCAGCCTCGGTCTCCTTTGCACACCTGATGCTCCTCTGGAAGGTTACGGTCACTGCCTCCACCCAGCTCATGAAAGCTGTGTCTGGGTTTCATTAGCACAAATCAAAAGTAGCAATTTGACAATGAATTTTGAGAAATATTTCACAAATGTTGATGAGCGTTTTAAATCGTTCTTCAAAGGTTATATTTTTTAAACTAAGCCCTGTTTTTACCCCATCCCCCAAATACCATTTTGTTCTCTCACCAGCCTTAGTTATAACACCTATAAAATGCCTAAAATTTTAATTTAAGTTTTCTTTTAAAAGTTGTGAATGAGGGAAATAAAAGTAAATTGCTTTCAAAAGGCTACTTTCTGAACAGTGCTCTTGTGGACCTCAAAGAATATACATGGTAAAGAAGGAAGAAATGACAACAACTTCAGAGGCTAAGTCATGGTTGGTATGACTTCTGTGCTTATCATCAAGGGCAAGAAAAATCTCTGTATAATCAGAAAAATCATATAAAGAAATTCAAGTGTTCCAGAAGAGGACACATCCTTTTGCATTCTGCTTTTGAGTTTTCATAAATTCAGGCTTTCACCATCTTTTTGGGTTCAGCAGACCTCACATGGAAGAATACCCAGCATTTCAGTGTCAAATTTCAGCATTTTCTGGACAGCTGGTCCAGAAGGGGGGAAAACAGGAGAGCAGGGAGATCCTGGAGTAGGAGGCCCCCTGGAGATATTGCTGTCCTCAAGGTGGTATCTCCCAAGCAGAATGCCCAGTACAGGGGCTAAATGCACCTGAAAGAAAAGTATTGATGTCTTGACAGTCTGCAGAAATTCATGTGGGTGCTTCCATGAGTTTATGAAATAACCAGAAATGGAGATAAGTTCTAGGCTATTTCACCAGCTAAGAAACTGTTGACTGAAGTGTGGCATGAGCCAAGTACCTACATATACAGTGTTTCACAGAATTAACCAATCAAGTCTTCAGATGTGAAGCCTGCTAGTAGGTTTGATTACTGTCTTTTTTTTTTTCGTTCAGTAGCTAAGTGGATCCAGTGACAATGAATCTTATTTCATTTTTTAATAGATGAAAGAGAAGCAGGCTTCAAAACAGATAATGAATTTCTTCTAACTTGTCTGGAGACTGAAGAGCCATAATTCTGATTGATCAGATATGGTCTGCTGCAGGGAGGCACCAGATGTGATCCAGATTTTAAATAGCTGCTGCTACTGTCAAAATATATTCACTCCTTTCTGGTATAACAAAGTGAAGTCCATCTGTCTGGAGTTGTGCACTTTTTTTAGTGGTAATAACAGTTAACATCAACAATAAGCTTTGTCTCATTAGTATCACATAATCCCTACTACCAAGTCCCCAGTTTCTGGTCCCCATATTATCTGCCATGGAAAAAATAAAGGCCACAGCAGGAGCTAAGAAGGTCAGTGCATTCTCAGGGTAATCAGCTGTAGTAAATTCAATTCTGACAAGACAGGGCTTGCAAATGTCTGGGGAATTAAGGGATCATCTATAATTTCATATGTTGAGTGGGAAAGTGTCCTTCCAAACATTTATTAATCACAGATGAGGATGCATATGGTGGTCATCCTTGGAGAGATTTCTTCTGAAGCAAAGCAAGAAAAACAGATTTAACCATTTGCTATTTCTTCTAAAGAAAAACTACTGATGTTAGCTATTGGCCAGACAATAGTTTCAGTCAATATTCTTTCTCTCCCAGTTTTTATTGCTCTGTCTTAGCAACTGATGCCTGTCAACCTTTATGAAACTTTTTGCATACAAGGTTCCTACTGTAATCAATGGAGAAGCCTTTCCTTGGCTGTAATCTGGCTCAGTGCCATCTCTCCAGGGTTTGCAGTCCTTAAGAAGTAACCAGTAAAGAGCAACAGGCAAAAGAAATTCACATTTAGAACTGAACCTTTCACTTGAAGATCTCAGAGCACTTTAGAAACTGTAATTACTCCCCTTTGAGGTCTGTATTGTCCTTTCATTTTTACAGATGAGAAAATTAAAGCACAGGAGGTTAGAAGCTTACTGCAGGTAAGTGCTTACATTTGCACCTTTCTTCCTCAAGAGGAAGAGCTCAACACTTTCTAAGTCTTTTTTGAATGTATGGGCTATAAAGTTACTCAAGAGCTCACCAAAAGTCACTAGAATTGCTGACAAGGCCATTAATTTGTCTTAAAAAGAAGCAATTCAAAGTATGTGGTTTATATATTTTCTTTAGTGAAACCAAGACTGAGGAGGAGAAATGAACACTAAATCCATCAAGGGGCTAAATCTCCAGGGAGGAAGAGAGCTATTTAAGTAAAAGAATAAATTATCATGAGAAGGGATTGATCTCAATTGATCACAAATAAGCATGGGCTAGAAATCAGGAGGAGACTTGTAACCATCAGAGGAATGAGATCTGGGGGCAAACGGGGAGCTTGGGGGTAAATAATGTCACTTGGATTGAGATGGAGTTGGGTGGAGTCCAGGAGGGGTGAAAGGATGCTGTACCAGGACCTCCAAGGGACTGGATTTGGTGGTCCAGTGTGTCTTTCCTCATGTTATGTTCATAGGATTGCAAACCAGTTTCCTTGCCCCTGGACACGCATAAATGCTGAGACGAACTGGTTTTCCTCCCTACAGGGGCCCATGGGTATTTCTTCTTTAGGGTTTTGGACATTTGGGTTGAAAAAGGCTATGGCTGTCGCAGGAAGGAAATGAATACCTGGTGATCTCAAATACCACTCTCCTTTTTAGACCTGCAGTGCCTCGTATGCCAGATTGCAGCTATTGTATGAAGGATTTTCAGTTTCTTTTTGTGCCTGGCGGCTGATTGAAAGTTCATATTATTTATGGCAGAAAACAGCAGTGTACTTTTGAGCCTGAGGAAGCTGGGAAAGTGCAGTGGGTGTCAATCAATTAAGCTATTCAACTTATTTATGAAACAAGACAAAACAATGTCTAGGATATGAATTCCCATCTCAATAGGATCCTCCCTGATATAAAATGTCAGAGCTGAAAAAGGGTCAACTCATGACCCTTGAATATTCTTTTAAACTATTTGCAAATCAATACCTCTTCTCTGGGTTTGTTCAGGGACCATCTTTCCCTTTATTATAAGTCATGGGGCATAGACTGCTTGCTTATCAGTGAGTACGGAGACAGATCACTGAACTAAAGGAGCAGCTGGCTTTGGAGAGTGGGCCTGGCTCTCATTTATGGGGAGGGCTCAGTTTGCACCACTCTGGCAGTGCAAAGGGTTTTAAAGTCGCATAATTATGTTTTTTGCTGACTCTTGGGCTCCTTTATATCTGCTGAAAGAGCAAAGAAGTCCTTCACTGTGCATGCAGTTGGGATTGTCTCCCTCTTACTGCTGCCTGTATCAGCCATGAACATCATCTCCCGTTTTCTCTTCCATGTGCTGAGTGTCAGAAGGTCCTTCTGCATCCCTGTGTAGTTGGGGTTTGAGTTTGCAGTCCCAAATTGTCTCCCTCTCCCTCTTAACAGTTCTACTAGCGATAACCTGTTTGGTACAGGTAGGCCTTGAGGGGACAGATGGTCTGATCCTCAGCTGAGCATCTGGCCCATTAAGCTGTCTAAAAAGGCATCATCTTTACAAATCCCAGTATTAATCTCATTGCCCACTGTGTGACCCGTGGGGGTTTCAGATCAGTGCCAAAGAGGGGAAGAGGAGAAGGAGGGCAGCCAGAGGATCCAGGGAGTCAGGGGGGAGGGAGGGAGATGCCTGCAGGGCAAGTCGGCTGAGGTGAGCTCTGGGGATGTGCTCATTTCTCATGATGAGGAGCTGGAGAAGATTCAACAGTCCTGTCTACCTTGAGCTCTCCTTTAAGGAGCAAGTACACAGAGTATTTGGTCCAGGTCTTTGGATAGGTTTGTCTAAGGGACCTTCCATTTTGCCTCCTTGTGACATCTCCTTTATCCATGTGAAAATGTGGTGTCATCATAATGCTTTTCAGCAACACTTGGGCAAACTCAAGTCCAAGCAGGAGAACTGAGGATAAAACAAGAAATGAGGAGAGAGCTTTTTGCAAAAGGGAGATGAGGAAGATAAGGGTTTGCAAGGGAGTGAGTAGTCCATGTCAGTGGTCCCATCTACTTAACAGCATGCCATTCCTCACTGGAAATTCATATATACATTTTTTCGGCTAGAAGGTCAGCAATGTGGCATATCCATAAGACCACTGTTAAAAAGGGACTCTTCCTCTCATTTTTCCTGTTATAGAATGAACCTTGAAGCAGATAGTTGGTGGTGGTTACAACCTGAGAAAAAGCGAAGAATTTCCTAAAAGTTGAACTTGCATAGTGCTGAGTGACCTGGAAATGGTATTGAATGTGTCTCTGATCCCTCCAGCTATGGACTAGTTTTGAGGTTGATCTGGATTTTACAGATTTGTAATGGAGTAACCCAAAACATTGGGTCCAAATATAAAATAATTTGGAGCAGGCTTGAATCAGATTCTTTTAGAATTAAAGATATTAAATTGACTATTTGAGTTCTCTGGGATTTTCCCTTGCAAAATTCAGAGAAATTATTTAAAAATTATAAACACAGCTACTTTCAGTTTTTTTATGGTAACAAAGTACACTGTTTTTCAAATCTAATTTTTAAAAAATGTATATTTAAAAGGTGATCTTTTCTTCTTCAACCCACTTTAACACCTGTAAAAGTGAGTAGTTCTGACACGTAGATTTTATGCTGCTGGAAAAAAAAAATCAGTCTCCTCCATATCTGTAAAAGAAGACTTGGATATGCTTCATGTGCAAGTGTGTTTGCATTCACTAGTCCTGGTATACGCCTGTCCTGGTGTCTGCTCAGGTAGGAAACATAAAACAGGAGCCCTCAAAGTGTCTCTTGTTGTTTGGGTTTCTTTACAGGATTTTCCATTAATTAGGGAATCTTGGAGAAATTGCTGTTCACATGGATCTGAGTTGTGCAATGAACGACTACATCGGTCCAAA
>JAVSBS010012968.1:11003-36920 GCA_033124195.1 Coracias cyanogaster | reverse complement strand
TCTATTGTAGGTGATCCTGCTCTGGCAGGGGGGTTGGACTAGATGATCTTTGAGGTCCCTTCCAACCCCTAACATTCTGTGATTCTGTAATAGTCTGTCATGGATCACTTAGTTACTTCATTTGGCTTACTTCTTGTGAAATATCAAAAAAATGTGTAGTTTTCCCAGAGAAGGCTGACCTCTAGCTGTCTGCTACAGGTGTGGTGATAATAATAATAAGGGCTATTTCCAAACCTCTATTTTCTTGGAAGTTGTGGTGAATTAGTACTAATGCAGATGGTAAAAGATCTGTAGGTTTCAGTCTTCAATTCAGCGTATGCAGTTCTCTCGCTTATGTTCCTGAATATGTCAGGCTTTAACAGTTTGGAAAAAAGGGCTCATTATTCAGGATCTTCTGACACTTTGATATCTGGACTTCAGAGGAAGGTATCAAGGTACAGGTAATTAAACCTGCTACAGTGTTGCCTAACTGAACTATTGACTTCATTGTAAAACTTGTGAGAGAGACTGCAGAAAGGTCAAAGCTGGAGGAGAAAACTTACTCTAAGCAACACTTTTAAGGTAAAATGACAATAATTAAATTCTTTGCTAACTTCTTCCACATAAGCTGTTGGAAAAAGTCTTCATTTTCTCAATTGCTTTTCATGTAGATGAAGCATTCTTCAAGAAAAAATGTATTTACTGTCTACTTGGGAGTCCCTTCTTGTGTCCTGGAAAAAATGCAGTACAAGTAAAACATTGCAAGTGCCTTTGTAACTAGAATTATTCTTGTGCATCATTCACTCGGTGTGTGTTAATTGTAGTGGAGGGCACGTGGCACAAAACAGCAATTCAGATGCGTATGTCCCTTTAGATGATGAAAGGCTGACGTCCATTTTTTAATGCATGACACACACGGCTGTGTTCTGGAAGCTGTTGTGAAGTAGTCAGCAAGCAGAAACCCACATGGAAGCTTAATTTGTGGCAAGATATCATGTTTTGAACTCCTGTTAGGAAGGCGCAGGCTCCTGACCGACTGGCTGCTTCCTTTTTATGGCCAGATGTTTGTGATCTTGTACAGAAGACTTAGCTTAAGCATGAAAGTTTTGTCTTCAAGAACACCAAAATTAAAACAAAACAAACCCCCACAAGTAAATAAACCTTTGTCTCCGGGTACTTTGGAAATGATGAAAACCAGTGAGCATTGTAGCATGTCAAATAAGTGCGTTTATTACATGCTGAGCTGTTTGTAACATGTGAATTGTAGCCTGTACTTGTTTGGCTTGCATCATCTCAGCCTCGTTGGATTTGTATTCTGTGAGTTGCTCAGGTAGGTTCTTCTGAAGGAACATGTCCCTTCAAATGACGAGAAGCAAGGCAGTGGCCTCATTGCAACATCTACCTGTTACAGACACTTGGGATGTGAAACAAGTAGGTGGGAGTGGCACATGCTCTGCATGTAAAAGGCTCTGTCACCTGCAGTTTGAGAACTCCAGAGAAAAAGGAAGACACCTCAGATCAAACATTTAATTTGGAGTTGGAGGTTGGAAGGTATCACTTAGGACACTACAACTTCTGCTGTTTTCAGTTAACCTTTGGAAACCTTGTGAATATCTGCTCGCAGTATGAAACCCATGGAATTTCTATTAATACCCCTCACAGGTCCTTGTTACTGTGTGTTCAGCTTGGCCAAATCCCAAGCCTGAAGAGCAGGAGGAAGGGCTACTTGGTTTTACGCTGAACTCTAAAACTGCTTCTACAAGGGCAAGTTGAAGTAGGAAGACTCTTGGTTTTTTTTTTTTTTTGAGAGTCTTGCTAGTGATTAGCTTAGTGTTTCCTTTCATTATGGTTGTTATTTGTGGCTATAAACTGAAATGTTCATGTAAAATAATTAAGAAAACAACTATCAAGACAGACTTGTCCCCCAGTGGTGGGGTTCTCTAAGCACTTCATGATGCAGAAGACAATTAACTATCTTTTAGTGAAGAACTTCCTCTGTGGCTTCTTACTTTGCAAATTAAATGCCTTATTCAGGAAATGGTTGTGGCCATTATAGCAATTAACTGGAAAATAAAGTATTCAAGGTCATTTTTTAGGTATGTTGCAAAGGGAAGTTAACGATAGCTGGGGGTTTGTCTGCCACTGATTATTGTAGCACTGTAAAGCTAAAGAATGGCCAAATGCACCAAGCTGTCTGCAACTTGTAGGTTGCACCAGCAAAGCTCCCAGTAGTGGCAGTATGAAGCACGATCTACTGAAAAGCACATCAGATAAACACAGACTTGTTCAGCAAGGTGTTCAGAAATTATAAAAAGTGCCTTGCAGCTGTGAGTTCAGATGTTGGAAACAGCAAATCTAAAATGTTGCTTCTAATGAAGTGCATAAATGACAGCTGTGTGTTAAATATCAGAGGGAAAAAACCCTGAAGTATGTTTTTGTTTGGTTTTTTTTAATTTTTAAACAGCAGTTGCACAAGGAAACATTTCCTGCAATACCAAAAGCCCCCAAATTGAACAAAACAGTTTGAGGGTATTATTACGTCTGGATGCTTAAAAGAGGACGCCTCTGCCATGTGCAAGCAAGGATTAATATTAAAGATGCTAAGTTGTGGTCTTAGGGCCAGGATTACTGCCCATCATCTGCACAGTGAATGGTGTCTTCTGGACTGTAGAGATAGCTTGCTGTGCTCCACCGCATGTCACGGGAGTTGGAACCTGGCTTTGGAGAGACCTGTGATCCCCTCCAGACTGCATCTGTAGTGGGTTTCCTAAGCTGTGGTACAACCCTATGAGAAACATCTCTGAATAACAAGGTTGCAAGCACACTGATTTTTTATTTATTATTGTGCCTTTTCAGGTGTTCAACAGACTTTCTGAAGTCTGCACCACAGAGTATTTGCTCTTTTTACTTTTATAGACAGTGTCTGTCTAGTAATGATTCAACTGTGGGGTTTCAAGGAATAAGAAAAGAATTTATCATATTTTTCAGGGAAGTAAGTGATATGAAATCTCTTCAAGAATTTAATCTTGGGCATGTATGCGATACATAAAGTGACTGAGGACAAACAGAGGCCTAACGTTAAAAAAGGGAGTTGTTCTTCCTGTGGGTACCTCTTTCCCTTGCGCGTGTGTATGGTGCCGGCTCATGGTCTCGCGTTCTGAAAAGAGAAGAGCAGTTTGAAAAGGAACAGGGTAGTGCTTTCCCTAGGGCTGGAGTGGCTGGTGCCTGGGGCCTGCCCGCAGGACCCTGACCAGTGCTGCCCGGCCCCTGGGCTTGGCCCTTGGCAAGCCTTCTCTCTTGGAGGTCAGGCACTGGGGCAGTGGTTACACTGGTGATAGCCCATAAACAGAGTAACTATGCGATGGCTGGGATTCTAGGCCGCCTTAGTTCTGTGGTGTCATATGGAGGGGGTGAGAGGGAGGATATACCTCTGCTGTCTTCCAAATGCCCAAAATACTCAGAACAAGGGGAAGAAAATACTCCTATTAAGGAAAAGTAGAAAAGACAAGCAGTTGTGGTCATCAAAATGGGTTAAGGAGAAAGAATCAAGACCTTCAATGAGTTGGAAAGACAGAGTGTGAGAAATAGCAGTATAGCAATGGTGAAAAAAGTTTTCAAGCACAGTATCTTCAGAATCCCCAGAGCTGTTAAGAACTGATGAACCTGAGGCAGCAGGACAGACTGGAAGCTGTGATTATAAGGAGATGAGGCAAGTCAAGGAGGTCAGGAGGAAGTTCAGGTCTCAAGAGAGCCAGACACTGAGCTGGAGACAGCTCTCTGCATGACTACTGTGCCAGGTTCGAGTACAGCATTCTGATTCCCCACGGTTGTGGTGGCTGTAATGTTGGAACAAGCCAGCCTTGGTGCTGGCTTTAACTGAGGGTAGCATAGTCTTGACAGTCTACTCTGACTGTTGGTGACAATTTGTATGTTGTCACCAAAATATGTGCCGCCTATTTTGCATTTGGGTTAGACACACAGTCTGTCTAGAAGACATCTTCCTGAGGGGTTGTTAGTGAATAACGAAGAAACAACTGCAGCGTTGGAGTCATACAAGAAATTATTCTGAGTAATACTGTGTTCATAGGATAGTTGGTCACTTCACCATTTGTTTTTGGATCATTCTTTTGAAGCCAGAGGGCTCAAGTCTTAGCATATATATGTATGAGAGTGTGCCAGCAACCTCTCTTCATTGTACAAAGGGACTATTTTTTCATGCGTTCCATTTCCTTTCTTTTTTTTTTTTTTTTCTTCTTAATGTGTCATTAAACCACCAGAAGACACTACTCATTCCATAAAAGGTTGGTTTGAGATGTAGGTGAGGGAATGTGTTAGAGGGTTGGGGATTTCTGTAAACTCAAGTGTTCTCTGTCAGCTGTAGTATTTCTGGAAACATATGTCCTCAGGCTTATGTATGTGAGTCAAAAAAGTGCCTAGAATGTGAAGTTTCTTGAGCACAGCAGGTAGCATCACAACATCTGGATACTGGCCTTCTTATAAACATTTTTTGGGATACATTGGTCTCCTGCAACATCTACACTTTCACTAGTACATCATTGTTGTCTTTTTGGAAGCTAATGTAGATACTGTTGGTTCCTAAAGTAATGTTTATGACCGACTACTGTTCTCTGACATAACTAATACTCTTGTATTTTATGTTGGTTTTCTTTCTTCATCTTTTTTGGTCACAGGAAGTGGATTTGGAAGAAAGACTTGGCGAGTTGGATCTTAGAAGTGATTCAGATGTTCTTGATGTTCCTCCACCAACAGACAGCACTCCAGAAATCCTCAAAAGGGCTTTGTCAGGCTTGTCTGCCAGGTATAATAAAACAAATAGCTCTCAAACTTAATAGCTGCTGGCTAAAATTCTTACAGATTATGCTGTGGTTTTAACTCTTACAGATTGCGCTGAAGTTTTAAATTTCACACAATACACATGAAAATTCAAGGATACATTTGTATTGGATATCATTGGTATATTTATGCTTTGATAGTCTGTTCAGTGTAATATTTTTTGCGTATACCTGAAGATCACCCATTGCATGCGTTTCTAAGTAAACCACTGCAATGCTTAGCTACAGTTTACATAAACATTTGCCATGGCTCAGTCTGAACATTGCAATAAAATGGGCTAAAGACTAGTCATTGGGTTTGATAACCAGAATAACTATTTCTGGGTGGTATAATAAACTGGTTTTCTACATCCAAGGTTAAGGGGGGGTGGTGTTTGTGTATAAATGAAGTGTAAATTCTCTGGGTGAGCTTTGCTAGCTTTTTGTGACAGCATTCCCACTTCTAAATAATTTTTCTTTGCAGTTAAATACAACATGGCTTTTATTTTCTTACCTTTTTAAGCAATGTTTAATTTTTTTCCTGACGTTTCTTTTCAGACTTAGGTTTCTGCCTCCAGCCCCTGTTCACTCGACCTTAAGGGCTAGCAAATGCAGGGTGGTGTGTATGTGTATAGATAGTCAGACAATCGTGGAGACCTGTGTGTTCATGGAGGCTAATGAGTAAAGTTCCTCGTATAATTTTTTTATACAGTCCCTTTACAACACTTCATCAGTCAAACCCTTTTGAAGGTGGCAATTCACGTTGCATTTTTTTCACTAATGCAATGAAAGAGCATTTAGCTGTGTGACAGATCACATACCAAAAAACTACCTAGTGTGTATCATATATATCTCCACATAGCAAACCATATACAATGTATATTTTACAACATAGATCTCACAAGAGTCAGAAGGACCTTCAATACAGACTACGATAAAAAACTTCCAAGTCCTTGTAAAAAATCTTGACCTCCAGTAGTTATTTCCAGTAGCAGTATGAAACTACAGGTTTTTAACTTGCTCTTTTTCTCATCTGTTGTCTGTTTCTTTTGTGATGTCTGGGAGCTATAAGCAAATGCCAGGTTTCAAAAACCATGTCTGTAAACTTAACCAGCTGTGAGCAAAATGTCATGTTCCCTACTGCCATCACATAAGAGTATCTAGTTCCTATCACTTTCAGAGTTCTCTCACCATGTTAGATGTTGTGGAAGTCTTAGGTCTCCAAATCAGACTTGTTCCAAAGGGCACTTGCCTGGTGATACCTTAAGCCTGCAACTAAGAGGTGCAGGCAAAACCTTTCCTATTTCACACACTTGAAATTCCTTATTGGAGAGTTTGCACAGAGGTACTTTGAGTGCAAAATTAAATTACTGGTGCTTCATGAATGCTAGATTCAAATTACCTGCTAGTTTAGTAGTTGACAGTCCCACCAGAGCTGTTGTCATAATGTGCAACATGAGTGAGTTGCACTGTAACTCTCAGAAATAGTGTTTCTCTTTGTATTTGGCCTTTAGAGAAAATAGTATCTGTAATTTTGCAGTGAAGAGTTGGGATACAATAAATGTGCCAGGTGGATTTTGGACCTGGTTCTCTTACATACTGAAGCTATCTTTTCAGTGCTGCTCCTCTTGATGCCCTCAATATACTATGTTGTATTTTAACCTTATTCTTAAGGGAAGTTGAATTCTTCTAAAGGAGCTTGCTCACTATAGATACGCCACTAAAACCAACCTGCTACTCTATAGCCCACATCATGGAGGAACATAAAGCATCTGTTGTGATAAAACCCATTGTCCCTTCGTTCTGATACTTAAGGCAAATCCAATTAGTAGCTGTAGCTGCCGTTAACCTGCTGATGAATAACATCCTTGAAAATCAAATTAATATTGTTGAAGTTTACATTAAAACTGGAGTATGATGCAAAACTAACAGCATCCCTGAACTGGATGTATCTCCTGCTGCAGCAATGAAACACAAGAATTACAGAAAGCGAAACGTTAGAAAAAAATTTCTTTAAGCTATAGTAGGGTGTTTTACATTTAGAAGTAACTTGTGATTAGTTGGTTTAATGTACTTTTAGAGGCAAAATTCTTGAAGGGAAAAACACAGACAGAAGAGGAGAAATACCTGCTGAAAAGTAATATCAACAAAATACAGACTACTGACAACTAGAAACATTTCCATGACAGAATGGAGTGATGAGCTTTTTAAAATTACTTTTGTTAAATGAACAAATGAAATAGGCTGTTGATTTTTCCTGATACTGGCTTTTCGGGGAAGGGAGCTGAAGTGGTGGGAAATAACATTTTGGTTACTCTAGAAGTTACAAAAAAACCCGCAAAACCCAAACAGCAAAGACTTCACAGTTGTTTGAGTTTTTTAAAAAAGAACTCTTATTTTTTCAAAGAAGACATTCCACACCTCAAGTACTGTGTTCAGTTTTGGGCCCCTCACTGCAAGAAGGACACTGTGGTGCTGGAGGGTGTCCAAGGAGCAACAAAGCTGGTGAAGGGTCTAGAGAACAAGTCTTAGGAGGAGTAGCTGAGAGAACTGGAGTTGCTTAGCCTGGAGAAGAGGAAGCTCAGGGAAGATCTTATCACTCTCTACAGCTACCTGAAAGGAGGTTGTAGTAAGCCCGGGGTCATTCTCTTCTCCCAAGTAAAGAGTGGCAGGATGAGAGGGAATGACCTCAAGTTGCACCAGGGGAGGTTTAGGTCAGATAGTAGGAAAAACTTCTTTACTGCAAGAGTTGTCAAGCACTGGAACAGGCTGTCCAGGGAAGTGATTGAGTCACCATCCCTGGAGGTACTTAGAATATATGCAGGTGTGGCCCCTGGGGATATGGTTTAGTGGTGGACTTGGCAGTGTTAGGTTTATGGTTGGACTCAAGGATCTTAGAGGTCTTTTCCAGCCCACATGATTCTATGGTAACAGGAATTTCTATTCTGCTTTGCTTAGGTAGCCACAAGCAGCTGCAAAGGTCTACAAGGACAAAAAAGTACAGCTAATTTGACTCATCACCCCTCATTGTCACAGGTTTTCCTGTCCTAGTTCAGTGCTCACAAGAGCACAGGACTGTTTCAGGAGATAACCCTCTACATGGCAAAATAGCTACTTTGCTGCTATGGAAAGCTGGTGATCAATTGTTTTGTTGTTTTGGGTTTTTTTGTCCTTACTCCTCAAAGAATCATATGCTTTTTACCTGGCAGCCTTTCTTTCATGTGTGAGCCTTTAGATGGTTGGGCCACCTTATGTGATACTTCTTGAGGGTCCTGATGTATTTTTACTGCAGCTTTAATAGGGGGTTGATCCATTTAATTGCAAAAGACAGTTGGGGTGGGAGGAGCATGGGGGAAGAAGAAAGATGGCTGATTTGAATTTCTTTCACTGTATATCCTGTCTGGTTGGGTAATTGGTTGTGTGTTTCTTGCTATGTGTTTTATTAAGCATAAAAATTTCTGGAGCTCCCACTGTTTCTAATGCACTTTAATCTCTACTTAGTGAAGGAAGTGACATTTGTTTTCATTTATAAATGCTTGCTTTTTATTCTCTTTTTTAAAAAAAATAGATGGAAAAATTGGTGGATTCGTGGAATTCTCACTCTAGCTATGATTTCTGTGTTTTTTCTGGTCATATACCTGGGATCATTTATGCTGATGCTTCTGGTAAGTTTAAATATGATCTGCCATGAAAGAGTTACTTGTCTCTTTATTCAATATGCCTAACAGAGCTGGAAGCAAACTGCAAAGACAACTCAGAGCAATTTCTCTCTCATTTATGTAAATACTTTTGAAAAACACTGGACAGATTCACAACTAGGCCTTGTGGATTAAAGACCTCTTATATACTGTAATTTTTTTTTAAAGTAGGAATGAAAGTAACTCTAAGAAGTTGAATGATTTGAAATTTACTATTGTTTAGTAAACAGGACATTTCCTTGTCCTGTTCCCATCACCTACTGTTATGTTCTTTGAGGTTTGTTTTTTAAAAAATCCTCATAACAACAAAACCTCCCGAAACTCCAAAACCAAAAAAATGAAGACAAGAGTTTAACTTCTGAGGCTGAGGAATGCAGGAGGCTCTGGTCTGCTGTCTGTGACTAGCACTGAAGGACTCCTCGGGCATGCTCCGTTAATTCCCTGCTTCTCTATGGGGCTGCCCTGGGGCCTTGGGTTTATCTGGAGAATGGAGCTAGATGCCTTTCCAAAACAGAGATAAAGCACATTTTTAGGTCATGAAGTGAAACAATAATAATAATTTAAATTAGTATTATTATAACAATCATAATATTAATACACCCTGCATATCTGGTCAGTCTTAACTGCTTCTTTCCATCATTTTTATTGCTGATATTTTTATTGAATAATGGTTTAACTATCTTTCCCAGTCATGACAAGGCATGTGGCTTCTAAAACACTGAAATTGGTACTTCTGGGTAACTGCTTTAATTTTTTTACTCCAAGTTTGTTTAGCTGTCAAAACATGCTTTCACTTTTTTATGTCCTCCTGTGAAACACATTTTGGATGGTATTCACAGAATCATTAAAGTTGGAAAGACCTTTAAGATCATTGAGTCCAACCATTAAACAGCACTGCCAATTCTCTCATTAAACCGTGTCCCCAGGCACCACATCTACAAGTCTTTTAAATACCTTCGGGGTGGTGACTCAATCACTTCCCTGGACAGCCTGTTCCAGTGCTTGACAACCCTTTCGGTGAAGAAGTTTTTCCTACCATCTGACCTAAACCTCCCCTGGTGCAATTTGAGGCCATTTCCTCTCATCCTGCCGCTCTTTACTTGGGAGAAGAGAATGACTCGGGCCTCAGTACAACCTCCTTTCAGGTAGTTGTAGAGAGTGATAAGATCTCCCCCGAGGTTCCTTTTCACCAGGCTAAACACTCCCAGTTCCCTCAGCTACTCCTCCTAAGACTTGTTCTCTAGACCCTTCACCAGCTTTGTTGTTCTTTGGACACCCTCCAGCACCTCAATGTGCAGTGAGGGGCTCAAAAACCAGTATTTGAGATGCAGCCCCACCAATGCTGAGTACAGGGGGACAATCACTTCCCTAATCCTGCTGGCCACACTATTTCTGATACAAGCCAGGATGCTGTTGGCCACCTGGGCACACTGCTGGCTCATATTCAGCCGGCTGTTGACTAATACACTCAGGTCCTTCTCCGCCAGGCAGCTTTCCAGCCACTCTTCCCCAAGGCTGTAGTGATGCATGGGGTTGTTGTAACCCAAGAGCAGGACTCAGCACTTGGCCTTGTTGAATCTCATACCGTTAGCCTTGGCTCATCAATCCCTCCTGTGCTGCTCCCTCTTTAGAGCCTGCCTACCCTCAAGTAGATCAACAGTCCCACCCAATTTGGTGTCATCTGCAAACTTGGTGAGAGTGCATCCCTTCATCCAAATTGTTGATGAAGATATTGAACAAAACTGGCCCCAGCACTGGGCCCTGGGGAACACCACTTGTGACTGGCCACCAACTGGGCCATCCAGCCAGTTTTTTGCCCAGTGAAGCATATGCCCATCCAAGCCACAAACACCCAGTTTGTCCAGGAGAATGCAGCAGGAAATAGCGTCAGTCTTTACTAAAATCCAGGTAGACAACATCCACAGCCTTTCCCCTGTCCACTAAGTGGATCATCTTGTCATAGAAGGAGATCAGGTTAGTCAAGCAGGAGCTGCCTTTTATAAACCCATGCTGACTGGGCCTGATCACCTGGTTGTCCTGTATGTGCCTCGTGATGGCACCCAAAATGATCTACTCCCTAACCTTCCCTGGCACCAAGGTCAGACTGACAGGGCTAGAGTTCACAGGATCCTCCTTTCAGCCCTGGTCGTAGATGGGTGTCACATTTGCTAACCTCCAGTCCACTGAGACCTCTCCGGTTAGACAGGACTGCTGGTAAATAATGGAAAGTGGCTTGTTGAGCACTTCTGCCCGCTCCCTCAGTACCTCTGGGTGGATCTCATCTGGCGCCATAGACCTGTGTGTGTCTAAGTGGTGCAGCAGGTCATTATTCATTTTCCCTTGGATTACAAGGGCTTCACTGTTCTCCCCATCCCTGTTTTCCAGCTCAGCAGGCTGGGTACCCCAAGAGCGATTGGTCTTACTATTAAAGACTGAGGTAAAGAAGACATTAAGTCCCTCAGCCTTTTCCTCATCCTTTGTCACTAGTTTCTCCCATGCATTGAGTAAAGGATGGAGATTCTCCTTAGCCCTCCTTTTGTTGTGAATGTGTAGAAACACTGTTGGGTTTTTTTTTGTCTTTTACAGCAGTAGCCAGATTGAGTTAGGGTTTGGCCCTTCTAATGTTCTCCCTGCATAACCTCACAACATCCTTGTAGTCCTTCTGAGTTACCTCCCCCTTCTTCCAAAGGTCATAAACTCCCTTTTTTACCTTGTGTTGTCTTGAGAGGCTAGAATGCTGTTTCAACAGTAGTCTGGTCTTCATTACAGTTACAATCTGTATACAGTTACATCTGAATTAGTTTGGTGTATGTTTCCTGTTTTCAGGTGAATGACATAAACTAGTAATTCATTGTTTCACTGGTGTGAAGAAACAACAAAAAAAGCTCCTTAAAAGAGTAGGTCATTGTAGAGAGATACTTTTTTCTCAATCCCTCCTCTAGTAGTCTGTCACACTTGAGAATGATGATAACAAACACAAGGGAACTGATCAATTTGCAGCATGATTTGGTATATTTGTGGTGTACTCTGAGATTGCAATCATGGGCAAAGCTATCAAGAGATGAACCAAAAAGTAACTCAAGTTAGTATAGAATTAGAATAGAGTTCTTCCTCTGTTGTACCATAAAGTAAAAACTCTGTCTTCTAATATAATGAACTGTTTATAAAGTTGACGTTTGAGACTATGTAAAAAGAATGCAGGGGAAAAACCAGTTTTGTTCGTGAATTACTTAATTTCACTGGAGTCAAATATCTTACATGTAAACAAGAGTTGTTGTGCTAAAACCAACTCTGAATAGTGAGACTGAAAATGCCTCGAGACTTGTAGGAAGGGTAATCCAGTGAAGTTGGGAGGACAAGCCGTGAAATTGCTCTAAAGAGCCGAGAGGCGTGTTTTATGTTTGCCTGCTGCTAAGGTAACAGGCACAAGTTTCCACACCTTTGAACCCAGGGTTCTTTTCCACTAGAAGGTGCAATCTTTTGATATTGCTCTTGGATATAGCATTTAAGTTTTATAACGTAGGCCAAGCAGAAGAAAGAGTATGAGAGAAGGGAGCTTCAAAAGTAATTCGCTGAGGTGGTGTAAGACTTTTAAACTGTGTTCACATGTTGAGCAGGATTAGATTTATTCATGAGTGCAGGTGGTAAGAGAATACTGCAAAGCCTAGACTGCCGGCATGTGCAATCACCGTGGGTAGGTCCTTACTCCTGCCTCTGCACAGGGTTACTGATGGCCTGTGTTTGGCAATACCTAGTATCTGGGCAGGGCAATCTGCTTGGTGACTGCGGATTAGAAAAAACCGGATGAGAGTCCTTTGGAGCCCAAAGACTAACAGGACATACTAGCAGACTTGCATGGGCGAGCGCTGAAGTAGTGAGGTCAGCAAAACAAAATGAAGGCCATGGAGGGTGTGACATTCAGACCTGGATTAGACAAGATCTCCCTCTAATCATCAATGCTAATTGCCCTTGATGAGCTGCTTGCAAGTGAAAGACCTGGGTGTCCAAGTTGAGTCGCACAGCTAGCTATTTCCATTAGGGCTAGAAAATATTTCTTAAGCAACTAAATTTAAAGATAAAACTTAGCCAAAAGATAGAGAAGAACTTACTTTAAAGGAAGTACTTTTAACCTGCTGCCGCCAAACTGTTTTAATGAAGAAAAGTAATTGTTGCCCATGCTTGTTTCCTGAGCATATTCTTGCAGCAAGTTCAATGTGTTTTTTCTCAGCATGCCTGGTTGTTTTGAGGTTTTCAAGGGTTTGAAATGGAGCTTTAGTTTTCCTTGGACTTGCTTTGAAGCTATCTGTTTTCTCTGTGAAATTTGAATTCAGAATAATTTCTCGTCTTAATGCAGGTTGCAGTACTACTTTCTGCCTTTAAGAAACGACTGCAGCATATTTACATACTTCTTTATTTCCTTATTTTAGGTCTTAAGCATCCAAGTGAAGTGTTACCATGAAATCATTACTATAGGTTACAGAGTCTACCATTCGTATGATTTACCGTGGTTTAGATCCCTCAGCTGGTGAGTAGTAAGCAAGAACATCAGTAAATAGGAATGTGAAACTTAAATCTTCATGCTCTTCATATCCTGTCATGGTGGAATGATAGCTTTCTAGGTCATGTGCAGACATAAAACTTGACATATGGCTCTAATACAGGATTCTGTAGTTGTCTTCCACCTGTGAAGTTGGACAAGTCAGTTGGCCTTTTACTACAATTATTTTCCTTGTTATAAATATGTATATATGCAAGTGTGCATATATGTTTTGTCAGAAATGAGCATGTGTGAACCAAATAATCACCTAATATGTATTACCTGAATGGCTTTGATTTTTTTTTTTTTTTGGCTGTTAACCTTGCACTTACAAATTCATAAAACAGGTACATTAAATGCTTCTCTTCACACACACAGAGAATTTTAAAAATAACACACACATTTTAAATCCTTTCCAACCATGCACTTAATCACAGGACTGTGTAAATATAGTGTTGGAGAATCTTCTGAAAGCCAGATTAATTTTTCTGGCAAATCCCAGATACTCGTGACAATGTCCAGTTTATATATGGCTGGGTACAACCTTGGAGATCAACTCTTCTTCTGAGTTCTAGGAGGTAAAATAAAGGCTTTTTATCAGAGTCAGTGTTACAGGAAGGTGTTGGGCATATGTAGTCTCTAAGGTGCTTAAGGACATAATTCTTCAGACATTACCTATGTTGTGTTGTTTTGGTTGTGTTTGGTTTGATTTTTTGAAGGAATTGAAATATCTTAAGTTAGTCCTTGTCTTTTGTCACGTTGCTTTTTCACTTCTAGAAGCAACTTTACTCTGTAAAGTGGTGGATTCCTGTTGTTGGCTCTTCTGTAAATGCTAATCAGTTCCCCTCTGGTCACTCCTGGATTATCCAGGGGACCTGATCTATTGGCTGCTTTATTCCATGGCTTCTGGATCTACAGCTGGAGCAGACTCATGTATGAACAATTCTGCAGTCTTGCCAAAATTTTTGGAGGAGGAGATGTGCTCTCTGCTACTTAGTCTACTTTGGCAGTTGACCACCATCATTTTGGTATCTGGAACTCACAATCAATTCCTCTGCATTGCCACATGAGTTAACATCAAAGTTTCTTTGAGTCCAACATCTTGCCACTGAGACTAAATATCAAGACATTTCAATGAGAGAGAGTCCTGTTAGTGGTCTGAACATCAGCTATTTGGGTTATTTACAGACGTGAAGCCTTGCAAAGTGAGCATTCACACCTGCTGGTGGGTAGAGAATGAGTACTGATTGCTCTGAGACTAACTAGACATCCAGTCTTGAATCACAAGTTTTTTATCTTCTATGGGTGACTATGGCAATAAGCTGAAGAATATGTTGGCTAGAGAGGTGCATCTCATAGCAGTTTTGGATCTGCCATTTATGTTTTTTTATTGAGTGCTGCCTTGGCATTTGAGGAGCCCATTGTGACTTAACTCCAGAAATCTGAGTAACTGAACTTGTATGAAAACCTGGGACAGAATTACTTGCATACTGACTGTTGTGACTGAAAGGAATTTCTCTGAAGATCCTTCAAAAAGGAGGTGGCTGAAGCTGACATTTCACCTCAGTTGAACCTTGAATGTGGACATCCTTCCATGAATTTGTTTGGAAAAAGTTGTAGTAATAGCTGTATTTACTAGTTAATTGACGGATTTAACCCTGTAAGATAATTGCTCAATCAAGA
This sequence comes from Coracias cyanogaster, assembly GCA_033124195.1. Lineage (NCBI taxonomy): Eukaryota > Metazoa > Chordata > Aves > Coraciiformes > Coraciidae > Coracias > Coracias cyanogaster. Next base: position 22,191 of record JAVSBS010012968.1, on the reverse strand, counting down.
AAGCTAAAAGACAAAGGGCATGGTGGAGTGGAGCAGGAGATGTAGCAGTAACTCTTTCAGATGAGAATCTTCAGGCCAGATGGTAAAAGTATAGTTCCAGTCAGAACCTCAAGCCCCATGTCAGATTCACTGTCCTATAACCTCAGAGGATTTTTTATGCAAGTACCTTTTTTTTCTGTTTGTAAGGCAGAAATCACAAACTACCCTTCTTAGGCTACAGGAAAAGAATTTGCAGAACTGTTGTTGTCTATCTATTACAGCAGATACTTGTTCTGTACTTTTAGAGTATATGAAAAGTATCTGTGCTTGTATAGGTGTGGAGTATTCAATACTGCAGTTAAGGATGAAATTAATTTTCCAACTGTATCCTGAAAAATGCATTTGTTTTTCTAGTGCAGTTGCTTTAGAAGAAGTAAATGACAGAAATTGGCTTGTCAGAGGAAACACTGACCCATAAGACTGGATTTATACCTGAATTTTATTTTTACCACGTCTTTTCTACCCTTCTGGTTTTCCTTTTGTGTGGTATTTTTTGTTGTGGTTTCTTGGTGATTTTGTTTTTGAGAATGACACTCCTGTATCTATTATCTTGTTAAAATAACTGCTAGGTGTTGTGTGTTGTAGGTACTTCCTGCTGTGTGTGAACTACTTCTTTTATGGAGAGACTGTAGCTGATTACTTCGCTACTTTTGTTCAGAGAAGAGAACAACTTCAATTCCTAATTCGTTACCACAGGTTTATATCTTTCGCACTCTATTTAACAGGTAAGTGTAGGAAATTGCAAAAATGAAAGAACCTTATGCTGCATTTGTTTCTGTGCTTATTTCTTTTAAAAAAAAGTGCTTTATGCACTTTCCTTTCTTTTTCCTCTTGATGTTTGATGAAATTAGTTGTTTGCGCTTCCATTTTTCCTATGAAAAGATGAATATAAATTTTGTGCTCACTGAGAAGAAGAAAGCAGCCTGACCATATAGATCATCTTGAGAAGGTTGAGCTAATAGCTCTCAAGAGAAGTTGGCATGAAGTAATTTTGAGGGTTTTGACCCCTGCTGGCACAGGAAGGTGTCCTGGGGGAGAAAGAGTGCTCTGTGAGCCACCCAGAACCTTTCTTTCAGTCAGTGGAATTCTTCAGCGCCTGCACTTCATGCTTGCATTGCATACAGCCCTGTGCCTGTCTAGGGGAAAGGGGCAAGCTGGTCTTTTCCTTTCAGTTATTTCTGTTAATTACTCAAAACCAGCTTGTCAACCTGTTTTTTGAGTGGTTTTTAAAGGTGATAGTCTCCTCCGCTGAAAATTGATGTCCATGATGGGACCTTGTAAGTAATGGAATGGATGCTCTTTGCTGATGTTAGCTAAATCTTGTGCTCTAATGAGAATAATTCTATATGTACACTGAACTGAAAACAAGAACACACTCCTAGCAGCAGAGAGATTAAAAGCTGCTTCAAGGGAGGAGAATTACAGTTCAGTGTAAATAAATACAAGATGGTACCAACTACACTTACTTTGTTTTACAGGCTTCTGCATGTTTGTTCTGAGTTTAGTGAAGAAACATTATCGTCTGCAGTTCTACATGGTGTGTATTACCCACTTTGCTGTGGTCACTCACCATACGAATGTCACGACAAGCAGTTATGTCCCTATGTTCATCAAATAGCTTGGAAGAGGGGTGTGGAAAATAGGCTGAAACCAATAGTAACATGCAATCAAATAGTGTTGAGCTGTTTGGTACCTGTTCACCTTGCAGCTTTTTATTATTGTATCAAGGAATGCAGCCTTGTAGTAAACGCAAGCTGTCATTGGTGAGGCCTTGTGCACATACAACGTGATACGTTTCCTTTAGTGATGAGCTGATACAAAACAGATTCCTGGAGAAAGGGGTGGGCATCTCCCTCCTGGATCTCAAGCCAGTTAGCTCAGCATAGAGAGTTCTTGTGACTCAGGTGTTACTTTGTAGAAGCTCCACTGAAGTACTGTGAAGGGAACTTGATCTTAACCCCTATGTGGAAGATTTATTCTGTGACACTTAACAGCAGTTCTGGTCTTCTGTTACACTGTGCCTCAATAGATGGTTAATCTATTAAAAGAAACAAGTGTTCTCATCGCTTGTATTTGTCCACCTAATAAACAGCATTGTAGCTATTTGAGCATGAACCTTTTTCTTCTATGTTTTTAATAGGGCAAAAACTAACTTTGTAACATCACAGGTGAAAAAAAAAAAAACACAACCAAAACCCCACCCAAAACCAAACCAAAACAAACATAATAAACCTCACTGAACTCTCCCCCCTCTCCTCTGCCCTGCTTCTGTATAGGAATGATTAGAAGCAACAGTAAACCAGTAATGCAGTACAGCTCTTGTCTTTAAAGAACTTGAGCAATCAGGGCATTGCACAACCTTAAAGATTTCCTAAAGCTCCAGGGATGCAGTTAACCCCTCTGCTTCTGCAGTGCTTTAGGTAGCACTTTACCATTGAGGATCCCTAATTCTAGACTAGGACTTAGATGAGCCCTATATGAGCATGTAAAAATCTATTTTACTCACATAAAATTACCCGGTTCGTGGGAGAACTTGCCTGACAGGGAGATGCAGCTTTTTTTTGGGAGAGGTGATCTTTATCTTCTAATCTGCAATAAAAGGTCCCCATCTTCAGATAGGCACAAGGTATATATACTACATTTTCTTTAAAAAAAAAAATTTTTTTTTTCTTTTTTTCCCTTCTGGAAAGAAGGCAGAAAAAATGTGGTATCAGTCGTATGACTTAGTGCCTGTCTGCCCAGAAAACATTAAGGTGTGACTACCTAAGAACTGCAGTAGAACAGAGGGAAGCCATGTATTCACTGTGTTTGGTCAGACAAGGAGGGTATCCATTTGGTTTTAGGTGATGTTCCGATATCACAGTACAATACTAAAAATTGTGCTGCAGAAATGCTTACTTAACCAGCAGGCAATATTTTCAGAAACCTTTAGTCAGTTCTTGCACTCCTCCTTTCAGCCTTCTTGAGTTATCTTAACTGGAAGTAGATGCTGGCTGCCATAGGAAAACAGATGTGATAAGAAAATTAAAGAAGTAGGACATTCCAAGTGTTAATTGCCCAGATATTTAGAGCACTTAAATTTGGTGTTTCATGGAGAAACTACCAGTTCCTGATTTAAAAGTTTTTGGAAAATAAAATCTATTTTAGAATCTTTATTGGTAAACTGTTTGGAAACCACTTTATTGTACACTGGTGCCACAGAATAAACAATAAGTATGTACAGTAATACTGAGGAAAATAACTGTTTAAATGACCGTGCACGTAAAAATGAACACTTCGTTTTCGCTAATCCTAAGAATGTTCACGTTTCATAAAAGGACTGGTATTCTGTTATGAGAGATCTCCATCTGTGTAACATGACTCTTCCATGAGTAGTTCATTGCCATTTTATTGTTAAAGTTCTAACGTCTATTATGTGTATATACAGAATATCACATTGCTTACATTTTGCTGCTTTCATGCTGAAGGCGTATGTCTTATTAAATCAGATATTAAACTGCGTGTTACAAAATTCTGGGTGGAGGTAAGTGAAGGGAAAGCTGTTAAAGTTTCAGTACTTGCTTCAGAAAGTCAGCTAACTTGTGATATACTGTATGCATACATCTCTTGCATTATCACTAGAACTGGTCTTTCCTGTGAGCTCCTAAGTAGCTCCTCTAGCTGACACGCCAGTATTTATCAAGGTGTATGGATTGGTGTTTTCACTAACTGTTGTGTTGTTGCATTGTTAACAGTTCGCATGGACTCATGTCACTTTGCTGATCACTGTAACTCAATCTCATCTTGTCATCCAAAATCTCTTTGAAGGCATGATCTGGTAAGGGGACATTAATAAACTGATTTGTAACTATTGCACTGCAAGGTTTGTTCTTTTACTTAGATCTGGTTAGGGAATAATTGTGAGAACAGTTAAAGCAGCACAAATTAAAGGAGCACTAATGTCTGGTTGGAAGGGGAGTCAGAGGAATTGTGAGAGTGATGAGCTAAAGGATACAGGAAAGGAAGCAGAAACCTCTTAACTAGGTTGGCAGCCACAAGTATGATAGTTTTGAACAACCACTTCATTTACTTGCCAGGAGTAGGATTGCTTGCATGCCTGGTGAAATAGTTTCCATAGCATTTTGCTGAATGGATGAATATCCAACAATTCTTTTTCAATTACTTGTGAGCTTCAGGTTGCTCAGAGCTATTGAAGTTGGACCATTTCATTTGAAATCCCCAATCTGGCCGCCTTCCCTGCTGCCTTCTCTGTTCAGATAAATTCAGATTACTGAGCATATTTTAAGAGTTTAAATCTTGGATATTATTGGGTCATCTTAACGCCCCATTTCCAGTGATATATGAAATTCTGATTATGCAGTTAAGCTTGATTACTTAAAACTACTCCTCAAAGAAAGGGTGTGTTTTCCCAGTCCCCACTTCTTTAGGAACAGCATAAATTACAAACTGAGAAAGGAGAAGCACATGGAAGCTGATTTGTGTTCTTCCAAGCACATGACACTGCATGTTCTCCTTTTTCTTTTCCTGCTACATGTACAACTGGGGAGATTATTGCAGAAAAGACATGCTCATAGTTAGGAAGAAAACTCAAAGCCTTTGTCAAAGTTTATATAAGCAAGTTTTTTCATAGTGATCATGTTCACGTGCCAAAACCTGAACCTAGCTGCCTTGTTAGCCTACTATTCTTATTTGCATTAGTGCTAGGCAATTTGGCAGATGGTCACAAAATCTGACTTTTATCTTATTAATACATCCCTGCTTTGAAAGGGGAACAAAAAGAGGATAACAGGGTTGAGAAACAAATTCAGATGCTGTCTGTGTGCAAAGAACACTTAGAAAGCTAACACAGGCTGCTCCAAACTGACAAAAGTAAAAAAAAAAGGAAAACTTATTTTTTTCATTTTGGTATCATTAAACTTTACAAGGAATTTCCTTGCTTTGATGTTACCAATAACATTAACATGTTTATATCTGTTGATTCCTTCTTTACTGTGGTACCAGTCTTCAAGCCTACTAGGAAAAAGACAACCTGTTCACGTTTCAAGCTCATACACCAAAATAGTATTTTAACTTGAGTTAACATGGATCTGTAATGGTCTTGATTGGCTGAAGACTAAAACCAGTATAGCTAAACATGCTGCTCATGGTGGAGCTAGGTGAATGTGTTCTGAAATGTAATTCCTTCTAAATGCTACAGAAAAAAAATTCCCAGAAAGAAATGCTGCTGTTTCAATTTCTGTCCTGTTTGGGTTCAGGCAGCTTTTGTCTTTTTCCATAAAACTTTAATATCTTTCTCTAGGTTTCTGGTTCCGATTTCAAGTGTTATCTGCAATGATATCACCGCTTACATTTTTGGGTTCTTCTTTGGCAGAACTCCATTAATTAAGGTATGTACCTCGTACCTTTAGGCACTTCCTCACTAACAACCTTTTACAATTTATGGCATTTTTTGTAGTTGTTCAAAAACACGTTCATGGAAAAATACTTTCCAGTGTACTGCATAATATGCGTCTTTGCTAAAAACTAACTTGACTATCCTGTTTCTGAAGATTTGCAAGTGGAAACTGGGACTAAGGTGAATATAGTAGTGACATTACAGTTTAATACAGTTCTAGCCTATTGCATCATCATTTATAATCACTTTCTTGTTGGATTTCATATGCAGATTTAACTGCATGCTTACTGTACAGAAACTGTTGTTTGAAATAAGCTGCTTGGTCATCTATATACCCGGTCCTCATTTGGTCTCACTGACGTAGCACTGAGAAGGGCTCAAGTAGTAATCTTCCAATTCTGGTAGAATATCCAAGACCCCACAGAAAGCTGTGAATTATTATTTTAATGATGTTGCCATGTTAACTTTTGGGTATTTAGTTGGTTTTGGTATTAAACTGTCCCTAAACTGAAAATGTGATAGAACATGATTAAGAAAACAGTTTGTTGTGCTGGTCTTTCTCAGCCTGCAGTTATTGCTGTATTAGTTTGCCAGTCCATGTGTAGGAAGCTGGGGTCTCCTCAGGAGTGTCCCTGGCAGTAGCTGTCTAACACCCTGGCTTCCATTGCTGTCTAAATGTGCACTTTCTACTGCGCTCGTGCGGGTTTCCAAGTCTTCTGCTTGAAAGAGCTCAGCTGCTTAATCGAGGTCAGCCGTAGCCAGAGGCAAGCAGCGGCTTCCAGACCGCAGCAGCGGAGGGGAAGAGAGCTCTCTGTTCGCTCTTAAGCCACCCAGGGGCACCCGCCAAACTGTGGCATTTTCCCTCTTTGCCTGGGACAGGTCCTAGCCACACTCCTCTGTCATGTTCAGTAGCTACAGCTGCTGACTTTCAGTATTTCACACGTTGGAAAACCAATTAGGAGCTTAATTTTCACAAGCAAGATCCAGAAATAGAATAAAAAAGGGTTCAGCGATGCAACTGATGAAGTTAACGCTATGTCTTTTGTGCCTAGCTATCTCCCAAGAAGACCTGGGAAGGGTTCATTGGAGGCTTCTTTTCCACAGTTGTATTTGGATTTATTGTAAGTAACCACAGGACTTTTCCTCATGTCCTCTTTCTACTTGAAGTACAATTGCTGACAAATTTGGTCATCTCAAACTGCTGAAAGCATAAGGGTTGGGGATTTTTTTGGTCGAGAGAATTCTACCAATTCATAACTAGCTGGAAAGACCAGGCAAGGCTTGCGCCTCTGCTGAACAGGTTATATTGACCACTTCTGCCATTACTGTTACTGTATCTGGAATTTTTTTATCTATTAGTTGTATCCCTATTTTGAAATTGAAGCTTATTGATAGTGTTATTTATGCTTATAAAGCAGTACTTCTGTACTACATGCTTTAGAATGACATTTCTCCTGAGAAGTAGTTTGTACTGACAACATGTATAGAAGATAATAACAGCATAAATGACTGTTCCAATAAGTAATCTGTCACCAAGGTCAGCAGAACTCTTAACTGCCACACTTGGTAGGAGCAGCAGTTCAAGTTTCGATGGAGAAGTGAACTGCAAAGAAGTTATGAGTGGCTAACATTTAGGGGATTTTATAATGCAGAAACATCTGGTAGATATGAATCTGAGAGATGTGAAAAGGAAAAGAAGTTGGGAAATCATCACTAAGTGCATTGCATGTCCACATTTGGCTGCCTTGTTGAGGCATTCTCCAACTTAGATTGGACTCCATTCTGTGTTATTAAAAAGACTTTCGTTATCCTCAGTGTGCCATGACAAAACCGTCCATTACAGTACAATTTTTGACTGAAACAACAAATGCCCATTTCAGGAGTCCTTGTTTGTCTTTTCAGTTTTCCTATTTTTTGGCTCAACATCAGTACTTTGTCTGCCCTGTGGAATATAACAGTGAAACCAACAGATTTGTGACAGAGTGTGAACCTTCAGAGCTCTTTCAGATGAAGAAGTACTCTGTGCCACCATTGCTTCAGGCTGTGTTGGGATGGGTAAGGAAAAAAAACAAGGCTTTGTTATAATTGAAATAATAACTTCCCAGCTTGAATGGTTTTCTCAACCTTTTTTAGAAAGGTGTATGAGTGCTGGTAAGGCTTGAGGGTGAGAAATGAATTGATATCATGAGCCTTCTCCGTTGCTCAGACAGGGAAGGTGGTCACCCAAGCAGAATTGAAATGCATTGCTGGAATCACACGAGGAAACTCGCCTGCGTTCTCCTGGCCTGTATCCTCTTTGCGCTGGGAATGGGTGTCACTTAAGCATTTTGCAGAGAAAACTATTTTTGAAAAGCAACCTCTAAATTTTTGTGGAAAGTGGACAAAGGCTTGTTATGACCCAAATTAGTAGCAAGCTTAAGTAACATTGTCGAATTTCATTCCATTTTCAGGTAGTGTTTAACTGCTGTTAGGACTGTACTTGTACTTTATTCGCCATAAGCACCTTTTGCATTAGTATCATTCTTTTGCTTCTGAAGTCACAGTCTCCAGAGGCACTCTAACAGGAAGAGAATGCCAAATAGAAACAAAGCAGTCGGTCACTATCTTTCCTTTAGAATAAAGAAACAGATAAGTAATATATGCAGAACAAGTGGGTTTTGCAGCGCTCCCCTCGCCCGGGCAGTGGCTGAGCACAGAGCGTGAGGGCACAGCACCAGGGAAGGGCTTTACCTCTGGTTACCTGGGTGTCACGCTGAGGAAGAAGAGTTAATGCGGTTACAAGGAGAAAGCACAAACTGGAAACTGTAGCAACCAATCCTAAGACTAAAAGTAATTAATGGCTACAGTTGATACTTAGAAAAGCAAGATAGCATCTAGAAGGAGTTCTGATATTTTGATACCAAATGAGTATACTGTTGCTTCAGGGACTGTGGGGTTGATTTGAAAATTTAATAAGGAATTTAAAAAAACATCATCTGGACTGAGCAGAAATAAATTATACTGTGTCCAGATATGCTGTGTATTTTCACACAGAATCGAGATGGTTGGAAAGAACCTTTAAAATCCAGTCCAACTGTTATCTGTCTCTACCAGGCCACTTCTACACCATATCCTTGAGCACCGTTATCTAGGTGGCTTTTGAATACATCCAGGGATAGTGGTTCAACCACTTCCCTGGGCAGCCCATTCCAGTCCTTGATAACCCTTTCAGTGTAGAATTTTTTTCCTAATGTGGTAATGTTGGTAAAGGGCAAGGAGATGGGAACGCCCAGCTCTGTGCCAGTCTAATAGAGAGCTACCAGTTAACCCTCAAAAGAGATGGTAGTTCTATGTGCACTTCTGGAGTACTTTTACCAGGCTCTAACAAGCCTTTTAAAAAGAGAATTAGTTTTAGCACTCTTCATAGCAAGTCAAATTGAATCTACGTGGTTGGACAACAGCTTGTTTTTTGTTTTCCCTCTGGTACTCAATTCCTCATGTTCTCTCTCAGAAATATGACTAGATATTATGTTTGGAAGATGTTTTACTTCATTTCAAAAGATGCTGAGCCTTGTGTTCTCCCCAAAAAATTTGCTTAATTCCAACTCATGAACTTTTCTGCTTGACCAACTGAATAGTTTAGCCTAAAAGATAACTGCACAAAGTGGTCAAGAAGTGAATTGGTGTTGGCCAGCTGTGGTGCAAATCAGAAACATAAGGTGCAGGACTTTTCAGCTACAGATGGTGTTTATCAAGAGCTGTCAGGTGAGGTGTGCTCTGCTCTCAGGGATGAGGCCAGCATAGCATTCCCTCAAAGGCCAGAGCTTGCACCGTTGACTTGGAAATGCTCAAAGATAAGTCACCAAAAAAAAAAACCAAAACCCACAACCCCTCAAGGCCCAGAAACCAGAAAACCCACCCCACCCCCCAAAAAAGAAAAAATCCCCAATCAAAAAACCCCAACATACCCTAACCAACAAAAAAACCCCACCTCCTTTTTTCTAATAGCGTTAGGAAGAAAAACAGGTGCCTGCTGCCAGTGAAGTCTCTTATCTGTAAGAACTTGAACAGATCAAAACATTTCTAGTTTGTGAAGAGGGTGAGGGGAACAATATCTGTTTATGTGCAACCCAAAACGTGTTGATGGGGGTAAACCTCCTGTCTCCCATTACTGCTGTATGTAGACAAAGGTGACAGTATGGCAGGCTAGCACAAAATTCCTGCTTTGTGAGAGTGCCTGAAAGAAGTGACAGTGAATTGTGTGAAGGTGACAAGTTTGTGGAGAGCATTGGGCCGCTTTCTAGAGCAATACTAGGAATTTGTGGAAAGCTCCTTTGTTTTCAGGAAATGGAGCTGGAAAAGCAGACCCAGGAGAGACTAGAGAGTCCTATCTTACGTTATGGAATTAGTAGTTATATTCCTTACGATCAGCTAAGAGATTGGCTGAAAACCACATCATTTGTTACGGTTAACTGCGTTAGCAACCCTGAGTACTTCATCCTGTTCACATGACCAGACTTTTCGCCAGCTTTCTGCAGTGTGTCTACTCTTCCTTCCTTTAAGGTATTGCTTCGTGTCAGGAAAACTGAAGCTTTGTGGAAAGTTGCTCTGTAACAGCCCCGTTTTAAGATATTTAAGCTTAAAATGCCTGCAATCAACATATTGAAATATAGTGCTAATTCTTTTGCTTGCAGGAAACAGTGAATATGTACCCATTTCAGATGCACAGCATTGCGCTGTCAACATTTGCTTCATTAATTGGGCCGTTTGGAGGATTCTTTGCCAGTGGATTTAAGAGAGCTTTCAAAATCAAGGTGTGTAATGACTCCCGTAAGCTGGTTTTGTTTTGGTTTTCTTTTATCTAATTCAAGATGAATTGGTGGGTTGGGTTTGTTGGTTTTTAATCATTCATTGTCGTACCTGTTGTTTCTACTAAGGTGTGATGATGCTTGAGCTGGTTTTTAGCATCGGCAGAGTACTTCTTTTTATCAGATATACATATGTGTTATTCTTAAAACTCTAGAAAATCAACATGTGACTTTAGTGTTGGAAACATAAGAATAATTTCTTTTCACATTTTGGTCAATAATTACTCTCCCAAGGCACATTGCAGAAGTGGTTTAGACAAGCAAGATGTGAGATGATGTACTTGGCATGAAAAAAAATGTAGATTACTAAGAAGCACTGGCAGCGGTTTACCTGTGGCTGGCTAGATTTTACCAGTAGTATTTGTGTTGTACGCAGACGCTGACGTGTCAGGTTCACCAAAGCAGGGTTTGGTTGCCATTGCCAATACAGTGCTGCCTTGTACCAAGAGCCTGTCCTGGCAAGCGATGTGACGTCCTAACCTGTGTTACTGCAAGGTGTGCGCCGTCGCTTGTGGCAGGGTTGTCCCTGGCTGGTATTACATGGCAGCAGGAGTATAGGAAGAGGACAACCCTAAATTTTGTCCCGACCTTCTTTACGTCTTGCTAGGACTGCTGTAATTCTTATGCTGCTTGTTGTTGTTCTTGTTGTTGCTCCCTGTGTCCACCAGTTTTGGCATGTGCTTTGCACAGAAGTGTGTAAACCTCTCAGTTTGTGCTGAACTCCCATACGTGTCCAGTTTTGGTCCCCACAGGACAAGAAGGACACTGAGGTGCTGGAGCAGGTACAGAGAAGGGCAACAAAGCTGATGAAAGGGCTGAAAAGCATGTCTTATGAAGAGCGGCTGAGGGAACTGGGCTTGTTTAGTCTGGAGAAGAGGAGACTGAGAGGAGACCTCATTGCCCTCTA